>MU224601.1:405160-416638 GCA_018584345.1 Thuja plicata
GATATACTGACACTCGGACAACACAGTGAATTGGCAACGCTGGCACTCGGTCAACACTGGGTGCTCGGGCCATATTGATCACTCAGAGATAGTATGCCACTCGAGTAACACTGGTGACTCAGGTGATACTATTTTGAACTAACTGCTCGGTCGATACTACAACTGCTTGGGTTACACTTCAAGCTGCTGGCTCGGTCAATACTGTATCCATATAAATGACTAAGTGTTTTGGCACTAATTGACAACATGTCTTTCCATAAGGTCTACAATCTCCCCCTTTGGCATTAGTGAAAAAAACACTTATCATATCAAAAATTCTGATCAAAATGCTAAGTCAAAACTCACCCTTACCTTGTGCTTGGGTACTTTCTCTATTTTGACAACTTCTCTGCAACTTGGTTACAACTGACTCTGTTTTTAATTTTCCAAAATTGTTTTTGTAACTCTTTTATGCATATATCATCCTCTTCTCTGTACATGTATTTCCTCATATATATACATGTGTATCCTATCTTTCCCCCTTATTTTTGACATAAATTACAAAAATCATATCTACAAGGTAATACCAAAATATGAAAGGAAATCACATTGTACCTTCAAAATTTGAGACAAAGTATTGTCCCAATTGTCTTGCAACACCTTCAGGATGTGCAACGCAATCTGAATTTCTGCTGACAACTCCATAATAAGCTCTACAACTAAAAATTTGTTATCATGGATGAGTGTCTTTGCATGAGAAATAAGTTTTTGCATGACATCCATACGAGGAAGGAGTTGGCTCTGTATAGCTGTTAGGGATTCCCTTGTTCTTGCTTCATCCCTTAGTAGCTCTTCCTATAAATCAATCAGATACTTGATCTTTACAAAATGTGTTGAACTTGAACTAGGATCAAGTGCCAACTGGCTTGCACTTTCCTTCAAATCATTGTCAATCTTTGTCAGCTTATCCTTTATTTCCATGGTAAAGTTGGAAGTGTCACTCAACTTTACAAATAATGCCACAACATTATTCACAGTGGTTTCTAGAGAGCTAATGATAGTGGTTAGCTTCACTTGATCTATTGCAATCTTACCTGCAACATTCTCTAGAACCTTATTCTCAAATTTTATCTCTACCTTCTATAGTAATTTCTCTTGTCCACTAAGATCATGATTAAACTTGTGAACTATGTCAACAAGTTGGTCCATTATGGAGTCTTCCTCATTGACTTCAATCTCTAATGAATCAAGGAATATACCTTTGATGTCCTGTAGTACTCTGTTCTTTTTCTTCTCAGCTCAGAGCTTCTGTTGTTTTTCTCTTTTCTTCCATAGCTCCCCAAGGATGTCCATCATCATCCTTGTCCTTAGTGTTCAGCTGAAGTAGGCCATTAACTTTTAATGCACCAAATGTAGAGTCAGTACTAACTGTAGAAACATTTACAGTGTCCTTCTATGACTCGGTCTGGGTTGGCCCAGTAGTAGGTAGAGCCTGGTCCTCGGTTCCTACTAGACTTGATGTAGACTTTGTGACCTTTTCCTTGCTCAGAGATAATATTTTCTGAATAGGTGATTGGGGTAGGGCTGTCGTCACTTCTACTGCTATCTTTTCTGCATTATATTCTTCAATGGTTTGAACCTCGGGTAATTATTCATCTTTATCTTGTACATGAGGGTTTGTACTCTATTTCTCTATCTTATCATCTCCCTTGTCATCAAATATTGTATTCCATATCTTTTTTGTGGACTGCACAACATCCTCTATTTTCTTGCTCAAGATTTGAAAAGTCCTAAACCTTGGAGTGTGATTATTCTCATATTTAGTCATAGCATTGTTTACCTCTTTATCAACTATAGTAGGCATGACTTGCTTCAAGGTTTTCTTTCGGATGTCCTTTTTTCAATCTGAACAACATTGTGCCAGTGAATGGTGATTGCCTTGAGAAGGTCTTCAGTCATATGGATTTTCAATTCAAATGGATCATACTTCCATCTTTCCATTTTCTCTACTAATGCATCCTCAATCATCTTATGCTCATCCTTGGTTCTAGAAGCATATTTCAGTGATTTGAGAGATCCCATACCACTACCTTCTTTCAATTCTTTAACCTTCTACTCAAAGCTAGGTGGTGGCTTCTTGAATATGATTGTATCTTCTTCTTCATCTTCTTTAGGCATTGTCAATTTTCTTCTAGAGCTTCTGGGTTTGTTTTTAGTGAAGAAAGGGATAGAGATATTTGGTGTTTTCTTGGGGGCTAGCCTCTTCCTCTTTTTAGGAGTATTTTCTTCTGCCTCTTCCTCTTCTTTCTTAGGTTCATCTTCTTCTACCTTTATGTCATCCTCTTTACTTTCAATAATCGAAGGAGGAGAGTATGATGGCTTGCCATACTTCTTTCCAAACTTATCTATTCTCTTCCTTCCTCTCTTCAATATTTTAGGAATCTCAATTTCCAATAATATTCTACCCTTGGCTTCTTCATTAGTACCAAAATATGGTGCTTTAGGATCAATAAGCTCATTCACAAGAGCTTCAATGATGTTTCTAGTATCATCTATGTTAACCTCATATGCAATACGTTTCACCCGTGCAACCCTAGGCTTGACTTCTTGGATGTATACTTTGTCACAGTTAACTAGGAAGCATATGTCATCCTTATAGTCTTCTACCAATTTTTATGGAATTCTAAATCTATTCTACTTTTTCTCTCTGAAACTTTCAAAGTAAGCATCCATGATGCTTTCAAAATTATCCCCCAATTCTGCTATGAACTCATTTATTTGATAAAGTATAGGCCTTTCCTTCTTCCATACAACTGTGCCTTTAGAAGGGATAAACTTTTGAATATAAAAGAATATGCAGACCAAGAGTGAACCAAAATTACATGGATTGGTCTTGAATTCCCAGATGCTCTCCATATTTTTGCTCATTTGGATGAGTTGCAACTCGGCAAGGTTGAATGATAGGTTGTTCTTCACCACTTTGTATGCCAATTCCACTACCTCCGATGGTACATTATTTGGTTGGCTTGAACTATATATCTTGTGTGCAATCACATGAATTCCTAACTTCAACTCCATGTCATTGACTCCATTCAACTTCATGCATCTTCCATCCCACTTGGCAAGAGTCTTCTTGGCTAGGTCATCTCGAGGTAGGGTTTTGGTTTCCTTATGTTTGTCTAGGATTGGGTACCCTGTCACTTGGTGTACCATCATCTTAGTGATCTTCACTGGTTGCTACAACCAGATATGCATGTCGTGAACACGGCTCAGAATAAACCTAATCCACTTTATCTGAAATTTCTTTAGCATATGCATGATATGAGTTAAACCCTTAACTTCAATGTGTTTGTGTTTCGGCCTCAGGTTTCTATCCACACAAAGTTCCTCATATGCTTGATTCATCTCTAATGTGCCTAGTTGTTGAATGGTGCAATAATAGAAAGCTCAGATGTCATGAATCAGCAGTACCTTAGGAGGAATTTGGGAATGGGCTCCCATTGGATCTATCTCCTCTGTAATCACTGGATGAAGTTTGAACTTTGGTGGTTTGTAGACAGCATTCCTCACTAACATCTTGGATCCCTTCTTGATCTTACTGCTGGATGAAGATGCCATAATGCTTGGAGGATTGATAAAAATTTACTGCAACTAAAGCTTCCAAACACAAATTCACTCTGAAATCGCTAAAAGCTCTTAATCACTCTGCAAACTGTAAACAATAACCCTTCGATTTCACCATTTATGAGAAATTCCATCATAGGTTTTGATTAAATTCTCCATACATACTAGTTTTCATAGCTCGGGTAGTTCTCCCAGAGTTACTCGGAAGTTCGGAAAAAAGTAACTTTGCATCTTTAAAACCATACAACCTGACTTAACTCGGTTAAGCTTGAGTAAATCAGATGTGACTGAGGTCCTGACTCGGTTAGAACCATAATGTGTCCTAGTGCATCAATATGCATATTTGGACTTGCTAGCATATTTGGAACTGATGTATGATGGCTTGTATGCACAGTTCTAGTTATCTCCTTACATCTTTATTCAGAGATTATGGATCCACCTAATTCACTGTTTTGGGTGCCATTTGATCCTTCATTGTTTTGGTCTGAATTCTTAGGGGAATTCCTTACCCACTGCTGACTCATCTGAGTTCTAATTCCTAAAAAAATTTCTTTGCCTTTCTCAAAACCAATATCCACTTTTTATCTGTTCATACAATTCTTGCTTAGTTGACCAAGTTGTTTACACATATAACACCTCTTAGTAGGATTCCTTTTTCTAAGATGAGTCTTTGCACAATTTGCACCAATGTGCTCATACTCACCACAATGACAACATTTGCTCCATGTGTTGTAATCCCAACCAAAAAAATTTTTAGCTAGTTGTTCATTAGGGTTCCACTTCTTAGTTCTACACTCGGAAGAGTTATGACCTTGTTTGTTACAATTGAAACATTTTCCTTCAAACTTAGGTTTCTCAATGCATTCACTTGCCCTATGTCCATTTTTGTTGCACCTGTAGCATTTACCATTAAACTTTGACTTTCCATTACTCCAACACTTATTTTATGTATGCCCTAACTTACCACAATGATTAGATGTAGGTTTCTTATTTATTTGAGCTCCTTGCTGTGAGGATTCAGTTTGTTTAGTATAACCTAATCCATTCTGTCGATGATGTTTGAATTGAGTTTTCTCTATCAACTGATCCATGCTTACTTGTGAATTCATCATACTCTCATTGGTTTGCTTTTCAGTATTGAGATCATTTTGTAGTCTTTCATTTTCAGTCCTCAGATTGATAACTTCTTGATTTTCACTATTGAGTTGATTTATCATATCTACTTACTGAAGTGAAAAATGATGGATTTCTTTTTCTTTTTCCTCTAATCTTTTACTTAGCAATATTTTATCGTCTTGTGTCATTTCTCTATCATTTTCTTCTTGGTTCTTTTGTTCCATGACTTCACATATTCTAACTGAATGAATTTCTTGTTCTCTCTTTATCTTTTCAAATTCTTCATGTAAATTGAGATTCTTTGCAAGTAGGTATTCAATGGCTGCATCAGCTTCTTCAAAACTTCTTTCTTTGCATAAATCTTCAATTCTTTCTTCTATATAATTTTTGTCATTCATTTGCCCTACTAAATCTTTTCTTCTTTTTAGGGAATGAGAGAGTTTCTCCTTGAGTTTTCTGATTTGATCCATGACCACTTGTAGATCTATCTTTTCATTTTCAATGGATTTCTCCAGTCTGTGTATTTCCATTGCCTCTGATCTTTTCTCAAGTTGTTAAACTTCTGATAAGAGAACCTTTTCTCTGATACCAATTGTTGGAAATATATTATAGGCTAGGTGACTGAGAGGGGGGTGAATCGGGAACCAATAAAACTTATTCTCTTTTATCCTTTATTAGATTGTCTAATCTAATTGCATGCATGGAACATAAAAGCAATAAACATCCATAACACTTGACACAATATTTGGTTACCCAGAAACATTCCAAATAGAAAGTAAAACTGGGGTGGGGATGGTACCCACAAGATTTAGAACTGCAGTAATAAATTTGGTTGGTTAAGGCTTACAATTGACCACTTCTGATGGCCTGCCCTATTAGAATAAATAAGGATTGTTAGGTCCACCTTGTGAAATTATTTATACACTACAATAAAGTATGTACTCTGTTAGGAGATTTGTGAAGGACTGTTAAGTCCACCCTGTTAAAGGATTTTGACTGAGACACTTGTTAGGATGAACTAGTGAATGATCTACTATGCAACTCTGATTTTCTAAATAAGGTCCTTTGAAATAATACTGATCACCTGAATATGATAGATGAGTCTCTATTGTTCCTTATACTGATGTAGCCTTCTAATCAATCTGCCACTTCATATTTGCATATTCATACTCTTACTTCTGCTACTTCTCATAATTTGGATAAACAAAGTACCTTACATATATATCTATCCAAATCAATTACCTTCATAAGTTGGATACTTAACATATTTAATTAGTATCAAACAATATGTGCGAAGTCGTCCCAATGCTAAGACTCGAGTCCAGTAATCCACTCGGTTGATATACTAACACACGGGCGACACAGTGAATTGGCAACTTTGGCACTTGGTCGACACTAGGTGCTCGGGCCACATTTCTCACTCGGAGATAGTATGCCACTTGGGTAACACCAGTGACTTAGGTGATACTATTTTGAACTAATTGCTCAGTTGACACTGCAACTGCTCGAGTTATATGAAGACATTATATTTTTCCATTAGTATATACAAGGAAAAACATGATGAACACCATCGTTTATACTACATCGATAGATAGGGCACAACACTACCTGACGCCAAGGTTATCGATACTGCTAAGTACAAAGAATCCTGACAAACACTATTCAGTGTTACTCGATGAAAAAAAGGACAAGGGAACCCAACGAGTAACCAACAGTGCAACCCGATGAAATAGTCAAGAGTGGAACCCGACAGATGAAGGGAACCTGACAGTTAGTTCACACCGACAATCAAGAACTAATAGTTAGTTACATCCCACAAAAAGTGGATATGGCTTTCCACGTCAGATAAATCACTAAAGTTTTATATTTAGCTTCTTGATTTGTTTTAAATCCATTACGTGTGGAGAAAGCAATGTAATTATTATTATTTTTATTAGTTTAACTATTTTAAAACATGCAAACTAAAGGATCAAGGTCAAGTTGTATACCTTGGATCTAGAGTTAACATTGTAATGTGTGATTCTAAAATAGGTCAAATACTTTTATAAATATATTCTCAATCAATTGTGAACATGTTGTTCTATGATGATTGTATCCACTGAAAGCATCTAAGGATCAGACAAGAGAGTTCATGCGACAGCACAGACAAAGATCAAATCAGTTGTCAAGAATAGAACACATGCTACCAACGAGTAGGAAAAGGTATTAATCAATCACTATAGGTGATATTCATATACTGTGAGC
This sequence comes from Thuja plicata, assembly GCA_018584345.1. NCBI lineage: Eukaryota > Viridiplantae > Streptophyta > Pinopsida > Cupressales > Cupressaceae > Thuja > Thuja plicata. Next base: position 412,124 of record MU224601.1, read on the forward strand.
TTTAAAGGATCTATAATAAAAAATTATAGATTGCATACAGTTAGGTCAAACATATTTTACACATTCTAACAAGTGGGGTACACTTAAGAAATCCTTTCAAGGAAGGTGGACTTAATAGTCCTATTGTAAATCTCTTAACCGAGTGCACACTTCATTAGTGTTGTTAAAATCTCTTAACATAGTAGATCCTAACAGGTCTCCACATCAATACTCCTAACAAGGTAGATCATCAGAAGTGATCAATTGTATGCCTTTACCGGCTCCCTTCCATTCTGTAGATAGTGAATTTTTGTGGGTGTCATCCCCACCACAGTTTTTACTTCCTAACAAGATTTTTCTGCGATATCATATCTTGTGTTATTTTTCTATTACTTTCATGAATATTTCTATGAATGTTGCATATAATTAAGTTTATGAATTAATACTACATGCATAAGAAAGAACATCATATATGGTTGGTAATAAAGTAAAGATTGATTACTAATGATGAAAGGTAAAAAGTGTTAAAAGTTTTAGAGGTACTTATTCACCCCTCCCCTCATAGTACTACTTCCCATTAATCTCAACATTACAATTCAAGTTGTTGGCTAGGTCAATATTGTATCCATATAAATGACTAAGTGTTTTTGCACTAATTGACAATATGTCTTACCATAAGGTCTACAAGATGTATTGTGTAGATCATTCTATTAGGTTGACACAAACTCCATAGGATTTGTAATCATCAATAAGATGAACACACATCACCACAATAATCTAAATATCATTTTTCGGTTTCAAGTGATAAAATAATTGAGTGCATCAACCAAGTAACCAAAAAAGACAAAGTCCAGTCCTTTAGAATCAATGCAAACTAGAAATATATACCATTTACCACACACATCATAAATATATCAATTTTACCACACACATTATAAATATATCAATTTATCACAACATTAGGAAAATCTAGGAAAGAGGAATGTAAATCATTCTTGCATACTATTACCCTATTTTTGAGCAACTTGAGACTCAAGAAGACATATCTTTTAATTGAAAAACACCCTTGATCATAAATCCTAATATGTGGCATCTTCTTGGACTTAAGTACATCATGTTTAAGTCACAATCAGAGAACATATCATCTTTCCGAAATGTAAAGCATGAGCATAGATTCAAGAACTAAAATACCTATAAAGAATCATACGCAATCGTTCTCAACTTTTTTTGATAACTTATGAAACTTCTGCAGTGACCAACCAACACTTACCATAGATACATAGCTATACAATCTTACAAAAACCTTCAAAAAGAGGTTAATACCTTTGGAAACATCTTATTTAGACCATTCCAACCCCGAATATCTATATCAATACCTATGTGTTTCTTTCAACTATTTTACTTCTCCAAAACACCATCACAATAATTCTACAAAGTTTTTAGACTAAAACACATCTTCCACACAAAAAGTTTGACATCAATGACAAATAATCATTCATGTGTGCAATAGCTAACTTACTTTAGGTCACATATTTTATTTGTTAAATCTCATATGTGTCGACCTAATTGGTGATCTTGTGATGTTGAGAGGATATATTTAAGGAAGAATATATCATGTGTGGAAGGTTAATATTGATGTCAAGTCTTGCAATATGTGATCTAGACTAATTAGGATTAAGATGATGAAGTGTGTGAAGTTAGCATAATGGAATAATAGAACTCTAAAAGAGGATTGCACTATCAACATTAGTTAGATGCCTTTTCTACARTAGTTCACTTCACATATTTCAATTTAATTTAATTGTATCTTGCTCTAAAGAAGTAATCTTTAGTTGGAAATTCTATTGTGTCTTTCTCTCAAWCAATTTGACTTGGATGCAAGTTCAACAATGAGCCTCATGTAACATTTGTTTCATATATTGTGAGTTCATTCTCACTGCGGTTTTTCCCTTCTTGGGATTTTCATGTAAAAATCTTGGTGTTCTTGTGTGTTTTATGTTGTGTATTTATTTTTTTCTTTGGCACTTATATTCAAATGGTTTAAGAGTTAATGAATACTTAAAAATTGATTATGTCGATACACTCCCCCCTCTCAACCTCTAGGTGTGTTCAACAAATTCAACCTCCTCCTTAATTATATCTAAGATAATTAGACCTCGTCTCCAATAGACTCAACCGAACAATTATTTTCACTATAAGATGGAATTAAAACAATTACACTATATAATACCCTAGATGATATGAAAATATTCTTAGACCTTTTGTCTACCTCTTGTTCTAAATAGATGGAAATATATGGACTCTCAATTTTTTTAACAAAATGATAAACTAAACAAAATTTGAATAAGGATTGCAATATTTCCTTACCTATTTGTATAGACAAATTCAATGATAACACATTCAAGGAGAGTGGCAATCATCTTAGACCTTTTGCACACCTATTTGTTCTAAATAGATGGAAATCAAATGGACTCTCATTTTTTTAAATGAATGGCCATGAATGCACTAGGCAAAATTTGAATAAAGGTTGTCAAATTGTCAAATTTCCTCATCTATTTCTATAGACAAATTGAGTGATAACACATTTTAAAAGGAGAGTGGCATGCCATAACCATGTGTCTAACCTTATTACTTTGAAAGCATTTTAAACGTATTTCCTCAAAAATTAGAAATTGAACTCATGAACCAATAAAAATATAATTTGAATGAAATGATAAATTAGCTTTGGAAGTACCAGCAAAGACACAAACCTTTTTAAATCTAAACCTCTAAAGGATAACCTACTTTAAATTGATTCCACAAAATCACCAACTTACTCCAATAGCCTTTGAATCAAATCAAAGTCTCTCATAACCAATGGTGGATTATACACACATCCCCACATTGAAGTTTAGGTGGTGGCAACCATTTTTAAGAATCACAAACACAACAATTTTTGAAAAAAAAAATGACGAATAACAATTGTTGCATGTGAAATCATAAAAATGTGCTATAATAAAGAAATGAAAGGCACAACCTTTGTCTTTTCCACGGAAAAGTATCTAGAATCTTAAATAAAACTTATTAACATCTGAAAGTACATAATTTTTCGTTATCTATCTATCTACCATCTTGATGATAAATCATAGAATATGATCTGATTTGAAATATTGATACAAAAAATTGACACAATCTAACCCAAAAATAATAATGACTGAAATGACCATCTTAATCAACAATATCATAGAACATCATCTATGATATTGTGATTACCAATTTAATTAATAAATGAAAGAAAAAGAGTACTCCTCGTATGCATTCTCCCTACATAGACAATGTCATCTTATTCAAGCCTATGGCCCAAATGAGTTAAATGCATCTCCATGATAGGAGGAGAAGACCCTTGGAAGGAGTACTAGTATTACTGTTATCACCCATACTTTAAAGTGTTTTTTAACTTTGCCAATTCTAGGCTATGTCCAATTCTAGTATTACTGTTAAGCACATCTTCAAAGCAATCACGTTCACAAATCCTCACAAGATCTTCAACATGGAAGAAAGGTTCTCACATCCGCAAACCCTCAAATCAAAATGGGAAGACATCGGACTCGACGGAAAGATAAAATGGGGTTAAAAAAATACATACATGTATATATGTGCATATATACATAAGGTGCAATAGGCACCTCAAGAAGGACATCTATAAGCAACTATAATCTACCATCGGTTATGAGAGATTTTGATTTGATTCAAAGGCTATTGGAGCAAGTTGGTGATTTTGTGGAATCAATTTAAAGTAGGTTAGCCTTTAGAGGTTTAGATTTAAAAAGTTTTGTGTCTTTACTAGTACTTCCAAAGATAATTTATCATTTCATTCAAATTATATTTTTATTGGTTCATGAGTTCAATTTCTAATTTTTGAGGAAACCCATTTAAACTGCTTTCAAAGTAATAAGATTAGACACGTGGTTATGGCATGCCACTCTCCTTTTAAATGTGTTATCACTCACTTTGTCTATAGAAATAGATAAGGAAGTTTGACAACCTTTATTCAAATTTTGCCTAGTGCATTCATGGCCATTCATTTAAAAAAGATGAGAGTCCATTTGATTTTCATCTATTTAGAACAAATAGGTGGGCAAAAGGTTTAAGATGATTGTCACTCTCCTTGAATGTGTTATCATTGAATTTGTTTATACAAATAGGTAAGGAAATGTTGCAATCCTTATTCAAATTTTGTCTAGTTTATCATGGTCGTTTTGTTAAAAAAATTGAGAGTCCATATATTTCCGTCTATTTAGAACAAGAGGTAGACAAAAGGTCTAAGAATATTTTCATATCATCTAGGGAATTAGATAGTGTAATTGTTTTAATTCCATCTTATAGTGAAAATAATTGTTCGGTTGAGTCTATTGGAGACAAGGTCTAATTATCTTAGATATAATTAAGGAGGAGGTTGAATTTGTTGAACACACCCAGAGGTTGAGAGGGGGGGAGTGTATCGACATAATCAATTTTTAAGTATTCATTAACTCTTAAACTATTTGAATATAAGTG
>MU224601.1:441923-453895 GCA_018584345.1 Thuja plicata
TTAGGGTTACAATTAGAAATAGGGTTAGTATCACATTTAACCTTAGCATTTAACCTAGGGCTACTATTACAATTAAATTTTTAGTACATACCTAGTATAATTAGGGTTGGGAAACATGGTTTAGATTCAGGTTTAGTATTATTATAATGGTTATGTGTAGAGTTACAATTATGGTTATGGTTAGGGTTAATTTAATGTCCTGTGAAGGGTTACAATGTTAGATTTACAATTAGATTTAAATCAAACATAGTTTTATGGTTAAGGTTAATATTTGCTTAACAGTTAGAGTAAGATTATGGATGTAGTTATCGATGGGATGTAGGTGAGCTAGATTGTTTATTAAATATAATCTATGTAGTGTGTGATTTAGGTCTATAGTTGAAGTAATTGGTTAGAGTAAGGGTTTGGTATAATTTTATAACATTAATTATGGTTAGACTTAGGGTTAGGATCATGGTGAGTATCAAGGTTTAAATAGACATGTGATGACATATGACATGCATGGTTTAGAGTTATGATCAATATCATATTTAGTATTAAAGTTAGTGATGCAATGTACATATTAGAATTTTAGATAACGCTTATTATGGTTATCGTAAGGATATCATCTAGTGTTATTTAATGTTAGTATTATGGTAGGTTTAATTGAATTTTAGCATTTGCGTTAATGTTATTAGAATAATGGTTATGGTTATGATGAATATTATTGTTAGGATTAGGATTATGGTATGAATTAGCATATGGGTGAGAGACAATTGAGTCCCTCAGATATCTGTGACATGTCCATTGTAATTAAAAGCATCCATTTGATAGCAACATTTTTTAAATCCATTAATATTACAAGTAAAGAGTTGAACATAATATGATGCAAAAACTCGCAAGTATAGTATTAGAAATAACTTGAATATCGAAAACAATTTATTATTAGCTTGTTGTTCATAAAAATTACATAGATGAAGGGGAAATATAAGTCATGGGTTAGGAATATGATTAGGGTCAGAGTTTATATCATAGTTACTATTATAGTTAGGGTTAGGGTAAAGGTTTACGTCATTGTTAGTATTATATTTTGGATTAAAATTAGTGATGTGATAAAAATATACATTGATGACTAAAGTTAGTTTTAGAATTATGTTAAGGATTATGATTAGGGTTAGTACTTAGATTATAGTTTGTTTTGGGTTCATATTAGGGTATGCCTAATGTTAAGGTTAGAGTGAGGGTTAGAATAAAGTTTACAATTAGAGTTTAAGATTAAGGTTAGGGTTAGGTTTAGTGTTAAGGTTAGGGATAGATTTTTAGTTATGGTTAGGATTTAAAGTTATTGTTAGAATTATAGAATTAGGGTTTTCATTAAGGTTAGAGTTTAATGTATTATTTTTGGTATTAGGGTTTTCATTAAGGTTAGGATTTAATGTTATAATTAAGAATGATTTTTAAGATTAGGATTATCATTAGGGTTACTTAGATTTATTATCAATTCTTTTTAGGTGAGTATTAGAAAATATTTAAAATTTAAAATTTTCTTAATTAATTAATCTTGATTTATGCTTGATATTCCTTATTATGAATATGATCATGAATTGCTCAAAAAAATTATTTTTGTACTGGAGATTATATTTTAAAAAGTCTTTAAATACCTCACATTATTTGTAGAATTTTTATTTTATCTCTAATTTTAGTGGTGGATCCTATACTCACTCTTACAAAGTCATATATTGGGAATTTAAAATAACAATATTTTATTTATTACAAAATTATTTAGAAATAACAAAAAATTAAAAATGACAATAATTGTATTGAAATATTTGATTAAATGTGAGTTAGTAGCAGATTATATCTCTCATTTTTACAGTACATATATTGGGAAATGAAAATAGAAACCTTTTATTTATTGCAAAATAAACATTGCAATATTTTACTCATATTTTATTATATTATATAATCGCATATTAGAAAATAAAATATTATTTTACTAAGTTTCTAAATTAAATTTGATTTGATTAACTAAATATGAAATAGTATTTCTTACAAAATTTTAAATTATTTTAAATTATACATCATTATCTCTACTTTACAATATATAATAGTTTTTGTGCTGTAAACTTTCTAGCAATTACAAAATCCTTTTTTCATGTGGACTATTTAGGATAGTGTACATTCAAATTTTCCTCTCTTTATATTTACATATGTGACCTCAACCCGGTAAATAGAATAAGTTAGCTTCCAAAGGCAGAAGTCAAATACAAAATTGCGTATGTGAGGCGAAGATTAGGGTACCCTAGCCCTAAACCATTCTTAGAAGCACCTGGATTGCAATCGGTTTTCCCATGGGAGTCTCCACTTCCATCACCTGCTTTAACACAATGTCCACCACCATTATCCTCTTACTCTTCTCCCCCTCTTCGCCTCAACTCTCTCGCATATCTTCCCTTGCGAACCTGCTAATTATGTAACCCCACTACACCGAACGCTCTCCACAACAGTCAACCACGCCTCCTCTATTGCAACGTATGCCTTCACCCTCCCATCAAATTCATTCACAAATACAACCGCCCAACTATTCCCATGCATGGCCCTTCCCACCCACCAAGAAGATTGGGGCTCATCTTAGACCAGGCCCTTCGAGCGGCATCATAAATAGCACCATCTTTGCTCACCATATATAGAATTCCTCCAACCACCACAACATTAATGGCCTCGATGCTAAACTTTGATGACCCTAGCATCTCTATGGGGCTCCACACATTGCCCTCCATGTCATAAATCTCCCTCGACTTGGACACCGCCATGTCCCATTCAAGACCGCTTCCGCTCACCACGTAGACCTTGTTATCCCCGGTTGTGCTACCTCACTAAATATCCTTTTTAGGGCACCCTAAAATGGTTTAGCGCCGCTGGTAGAACCATCCACTGTAGGTTTCAATCATGCGCATCGGCTGCTAAGTCTAAACTGCAGCTTCTAGTAAGGCTTGGGACCATTTGGAACCCTGGTGAGGCATTTCTTTCCCATTTCCAATACCTCCAAATGCTCAATCAAAGTCTTTAAATTCTCTTCTTGTTTTTCATTTTCTTTCCATTTTCTTGAAGAGCTCCTGGAAGATCTGAATATGGGAGTTAGAAAAAACCATTATACGGAGCTCACAGAGAATCAAATCCGCGACCTAGTGAAAGAAGATTGTAAAATATATATCCTTGTAAATATATATGCAAAATAATATGGAAACTGTAGTCCACGCGATACACAAATTTAAGAAGCGAAACCATGAGAAATAAAACAAATTCAAAATACATTTGTCTTACCTATTCAAATGCCAATGCCAATGAATCTTTACTAAATTTCTTCTCTGCCAGGAAGTCACAAGGATGAAGGCGACAATCATTAATGCCCTTTGTGTTATATAATATTCGAAACATCTATCTTGAAAATGTTAGTCTGATTTTTAATGGTTGTAGAGTGAAAATTTTGTCATATTCATGTGGCTCTTGGCGTTTAAAATGGCTCTAAAACGTGGCATTGGTATTTGAAATAGGACAATAGCATAACATAAGGAAACTTAATAGTTTCTTTTTTATGTACACTCCTACACTCTATGCTGCCACTGTAGGATGCCTCTCGGCGTAATTAGGAGGATGCGGCTAACCTCCATATAAAATGTATTTTTGAAAATTAAGAAAATACAATGGAATTTCACAAAAAATTTAGCATATGATCTTCATGATCTGCATCCATTGTGTTGTAATTCTACCAAAAAACTAAAAAAAACACGATGTGTTTTCGACATTTGTAGATTTTTCTAATAAGTAAATTTCTTGTCTTTTAGTGCATTCTATATGGAGATAAGTTAGCGCCATATAAAGATGGGTGACCTTCTGGGAAGACCACATGCTTTGTTTCACCTCTATGAGTATCACCTAGATGTAATGAGTGTGAAGTGTACTACTCATTCTAGTAAAAGATGAGTTCTTGCGAACAACTACTCATGAAACACAGGTCACTAAGTTTGAATAAAAAACTAACCACTTAAAGTCCTGATAGAAATTTCATATTAATGAAATTATTAAGGGAAAAAAATGGGCATTTGAAGGTAAATGTAATCTATAGGCTTGTAGTTTCAGTTCATGACGGTGATAGGTTAATTTTATAATATATCATTTATTGGCATTCAAATCTTTTTTAATTGCAATAATTAAGGGATGGGGTTGGGATTGTCCCTTAGGTGTCAAATAGAAATTAACTTAGACTCATGCCTCTATATTAGATAACAATAATAAGTTCAACTTGACATAAACACTTTTCAACAATAAAAAGGAGGTCAACTCAAAGACTTGATAACACATATCAAGAAAAGGGAAAAGAAATGGAAATAATTCAATCACATTTGCTTGATTTGTGCTTTGTATTTTCTTGGAATTGGGAATTTGATTATGATATGTTTTTTGTATTTTTGGCTTTCACTATTTTCTTTCTACGCTTTTTCCTTTTTTTCTTTTTCAAAGAAAGCATCCTCATAATCTAACTCTATGCAAATAAGAGGATGTTGGGTCTTATCATCATAGGCTAGCCCTAGGTAATGAAAATATAGTGTCATGGTTATCTTGTATATTGTCATGCTATTTGGATCATTGTGTGGCTCATTGTAATGGTTTCAATTCTTCAGGTACTATAATTTTCATCTTTATTTTATGTGCAGTCTATTTTTTTTGTTGTAATTATATGTTTCTTCGATCAATACAAAAAAAGATAATACCTATATGTATACATTTTAATGGGATTCCAATCCTAAAGAGGTGAGAAAGAGGATGATCCACTTTTGAACATTTAAGAACACACAAGATTGAATATTGGAATGAATGAATGCAAAATACAAGCATGGAAAAATTATGAGAAACCTATTTAAGCTGAAGAACTGGTGAATGCATATAAAATTGACAGTAAAAGTGGTCATTGCAATGGAAAATATGACAGGCTTAAAATCAAGGAATAGTGCAACTAGTTACATGACATTACATACACATGAATGTAAAATAGTCATATTCTATGAAAATATAGATAACTAAGTGATATGTTTTTGATGAGGCTAGGTTTTTGAGGGTCATTTCTAAGATTAAAAAGAGGCCAAATATTGAAGTTTCTTCTTTTTTTAGAAATATTAATCTATAAGAGGTGATCAACTGGATCAATGATATGGAAGATTATTTTTAGTATGAAGAAGTAGAAGATCTTGAGAGGGTCAAGATTGCAAAGACCAAGATGGAAAGTCATGCTAAAATTTGGTGGAAGAAGTTTAGTTAGAGAGAAATCAAAGAAGAAAGGAGAAGATAAAAAGATGGGAGTAGATGGTGGAAAAATTGAAGAGAAAATTCATTCCTATTCACAATGAGCTCAATTTTCTCAAGAAAATGTAAGAGTTGAAGCAACCAGGAAAATATGTCCAAGAGTATACAAAAGAGTTCTATCGATTCCTTATCAAAATAGGTCATTCTAAATTCAACAAGGAGAGTGTTTCTCATTACATAAATGGGTTGAAGCCAATTATTCAAGAAGAGTTGATAATGGTAAGAATGTATACCATTGAAGATGCATATCAATTTCTGTTAACGATAGAAGGGAAGCTAAACATAAGGTTTTAGAGAATGGAAAATGGAAGAGGACATGGTGGATGGTTGTATGGAGGATAAAATAGAGACAAAAAGAAGAATGATGTTTATATTAGTAGTTAGAATTATAGAAAAAATAATTTATATCATCCTTATGATTAAATTAATGGATATCAGAGAGGTAGAGTCAGAGGACAAGGATGAAGAAGAGGAGGTTTTCATGGAGCATGTTTCCAATGAAGAGAAGAAGGATATAGAGCCTATGAGTGTCCCCAACATCAAGGGAGGAAAAATAGGAGACTAGAGAGAAATGCACAAGTTGCACATGTAGATGAGGATATTGAGCCTTTACATTTTGAAGATGTTGAAAGAGGAGGGGTTCACTAAAACAAATCCATGCCATTAGCTCCCTTTTTGGTTCCATTTTCTGCTTCTACACATTGTTTTAATGTATTTCTCATCTATTTTTTCAAAACATAGGCGCTATTCATTGGGCTAACACTAGTGATGACATATTTTGTGTTGAGAACTAGAACCTGATGCCATTTCAGGCGCTATGCAATACTCATATTTGCGTCGATTTGATCGCCTACGTTGATGCCTAAATTGATGCATGTTGAACGAGTAGGCACACAATTAGGTGCTATGTTAAAGTATCCATTTTTTGTCCTTTCATATTTGATTTTCCTAGATATTCTATTGATTTAATGTCAAAAAAATTTGGTCAGTGTTTATTGTTTATTTTTCACGTGCTTTAATTTGTTCTTTAAGTATTTATCGCACCCTCATGGAGGTTAAGACAAATGATAGCTAGGGGTCGCAAGGCTGCGTGGCAATCTATGGTCGGTTTTCACATCCTCATGACTTGTTCAGGCAGTTAATACCTTTAGCCCACACAGAAGCAATGGTGGGTCACCTGTCAATAATTTAATGTCCTCATGGAAATTTTTTAAGATTGTCAGTTGGACCCGTGACCTCGCGAGTGGATGTTTGTGATGACTATAGCGGTTTATCGCATCCTGGCGGTGGTTAGTGGGGGAAATGTTTGATGGTCATGAGCTTGGAGGAAGAATAAGACACTATGGTGGTCCCTTTTCAATGCCTCGTGAATTATTATGTGGGACCCAATTTTGGACCGTGAGGAAGCGAGGATGTTACACCTGGCACTTGATGGGTTTTCTTCACCGCATCACCACGGGGTTAAAAAATTTGTATGGTTGCATGTTGTGGTTGAGCAAGGTACTGACACCTATTGAAGACCTCTTGCCTCACATCCTCGCAGTCCTAAATTGTAGTTAAGGAAAATGGTTGCGAGATTCGTGACACTTTTTGTGGGTTACTCAAAACTATTTGATAATATATTAAAGAAAGAAGTGGCGGTAAGAGGAATTTGAGAAGAGACATCATGACTGATGAAATGTTGCAATTTCTGATCTAAAAATAATTCCCTTTCCATAAAATCATTCCATTACTGCCCAACCTTTTGAGTGTCATGGTTAACTATCTATAACCAAGGGGAAAGGCCACCATGACAGGTTTTGCAGCTGTTGGGATAGGTGCAAATCTTGAGATAGTTGTTGCTTCTTTTTTTTAGTTTGAAAGTGTTAGCCATCGCTTAAATATAGGAAGGGATAAATGCAGAATGAGTTATGTGTGTTGTCTAAATTTGACTTCTGGCATTTTCTGCCTCAATAATCACCCATGGGCGATAATATCATGGCTCTGAAGCTTGGTTGGATCATAGGCCTCACAATAATGAGCACTTCAGGCCTACTCTAGATTCACTCGAGGACACAAACAAAGATAACAACCTTCATTGGGAGAATATCTTATATGACCAGCTAGTTGCAGTTGGTAACAAAATATAAAAGAAATACTTTGGCCTATAACTTGTTTCATTCCTTGTGTCTATAAAAATAATATCAAGGCCAATCTTACGGGTTCTAAAAATTCTTTGTACAGGGATAAGTAGAATAGTTTATGTAATAGGTCCTTTTGCAAAAAAAGGAATGACAAAGTCTTTAATTAAATGAAATATACAAATACTTCTGAAGAAATTGATTGAAAATATCATTTGAAAATTGGCTCCTACTCTATTTTCTTTCTATTACATAATTTTTTTTACTCAGAATAGCCAAATTTGTCTTCATGATAATTTTATGAATGTATAATTTGTTGACTATATAATGTGTTGACTAGTTTTCTTTGAGGAAGAGATTAAATCCTTTTAGATGCATTATAGTGATTTGGGGGAAATAGTGGTGATTTCATGAGTGTAATATGAGTTGATAAATGTGACAAGTGTATGTATGGTATAAATTTATGATGATAATATTGGTTATGTGGGATTACATATATGTTATGCATATTTAGTAATCTTAATCTTGTGCCTTTGTGAGAAGTTAAACATAAACTTGGATGTGTCTTATAGTTTTTTGACTTTGCTTCCCTATAGGTTAAGCACTGGTCTAAGTCATGTTAGAATATTATTTGGAGGGAACAATAATCCATAAATCTGAAATTGTTCTACTTTGTGTTGTTGATTTCATGGTAAATTATTTGCATTCTCAGTAAGAAACCGGGAGCTATGGTGAGAACTTTGTTCTATGACTGTTCCTGCAGCCATTAGAACTCTTTTCTTTGACTGTTCTTGTAGCCATTGGAACTCTATTCTTTGATTGTTCCTACAACCAAGGAAAAATATAGTAACTTCTTGTTTTTTTGCTAAGAATTGCATTTATGTTATCTGTTTCAGTCCCGTTTAGTTGTGGATTCATGTCTAGTACTCATGATATTTATTTTCAAGCATTTTCCTTCAATACTATTTCCTTTCCAGCTCTATGTTAGTATGACTACTAGTGAGTCCTAGTGCACATACAGTGTTAACCCATTTCATGTTCGCGTCCCTGTGTTGATAAAGAAATGAGCCTTCATGATGAGTAAGATAACTACTTAGGTTGGGGTCCCATGGAAGGGGGATTTCTTCAAGGAAGAGATTAAATCCCGTTAGATGCATTATGGTGATTTGGGGAAAATAGTAGTGATTTCGTGAGTATAATTTGAGGTGATAAATTGGAATGTTTATGTTAGGCATGAACTCTTCAAATATTTCTATATATAAAGCTCTACATGTAATGTTGAAATAATATGATATATAAAATACAATACTAGTGCTTCTTCTAATATTTTAAGGTAGTGGATCTGTTGGGAGTGAACATTTTCTGTCTATGGAAGAGTTTAGATAGGCTCAAATACGTGGTTTGAACATTATTATAAAATGAGGTGGCCTATTGAAGATAGTGATAACTATCAAAATTCCCTTATTTTCCTTTTCATAGTAATCTCTGACCGGCTAGTGGCGGTTGGTAACAATATAATATATGAGATATGGCTTGTAGCTTGTTGCAATATTCCTTGTGTCTATAAAAAGAATACCAAGGCCAATCTTATGGGTTCTAAAAATTCTTTGTACATGGACAAGTAGCATAGTTTATGTAATAGGTATTTTTTCATATATAGAAATGACAAAGCCTTGTATTAAATGAAATGTATGAATAATTCTAAAGAAATTAATTGAAAATATCATTTTCTGATTGAATTAAGGATTTATGATATCTCTATTTTTCTGTGTTAGAAATTGTTTGAGTAATTATGGGAATCTCTAAAGTAGAGATTTAAACATTTATTGAATCGCTTATATGAATATGGTAATTATGTATGATTTTCGTAGAGCATATTATTTCATTGTTACATTCGATTAGTAGAAGGTATTAAATTAGGGAAAATATTAAATTCATGTTTATGTGTTGCAACAGTTCAAAGAAATATCAACGATTCTATAAGAATGATGCATGGTTAGATGCAGTTGAATGTTTCTATAAGGCACTAACATTTGTAAGCGTATGCACAATTAATGTTGGGTTCATATGATATTTGACTTTGTTACCTACCATGGATATGTGGCACTGGTCTTTACTATTCAGGTTTTTAGTAAGTATAAACTTATAAAAACCAAGTCATTATCTGCTTGTGAATGTAAAAACATATTTAAGCCCCACCTCTCAATGAAATTCATAAACATGTTCAGAATAGATCCAGCTTCTATTCTTGTGTTGACTTGTTTACCCAATTGAAGTTCTTGAAGTTTTATATTTCAAGGGTTAACGTCCATTGGTTGAATAGCCCCCTTTGTTAAAGTTTACATCGTCCATTGGTTGTCCCTATTATGTTTGATTATTTTATTTGTTATATCTTGGAGCCATGTATTTATGAATTCCTTGTGCCTAAGTATTTTCCTCCCATGCGACAACTTAACCCATTTATAAATGCATGTGTGCAATTCACTAGTTAAGAGGTGTAATTTTTCTTATGTCTCCCCATGTTACTGAGTTGCATCGTGTCATCTGAGTTGGCACATGGTGGCACGTTGAGAGATTCCTTCATTCTCAATGTGTTACCAAGATATTTATTTATGCTTAGGAGTTCGTTGTAACATGGAAAGTGATGGCACAGTGGGAGTTCATTTCTCCTTCGCCGCATCATCGAGTGGTGACATGGATGGAAGGTTAGATGAAAGGTGGATGACTATTTAGCTGAGATGAAACTTATTGTTTTCATTCTATGTGTTAATAAAAGCACGAAGTGAAAAATATTTATTGAGCTCGGGGAAAGGATTTTGAATCTTGTCGATTACCATTGATTTCTTTGTATCAATGGTTGTGAATTAAACTCGAGTTGCTTCCCATTCTAGATTTAATTACTCACACATGTCAATTTTATGACACACCATTAATCATGCTTTATCTCCATTTCATAAAGCTGATAAGTATTATGGTACATAGAAATAATTGTGTGACTTCAAGTAGCCATTTTTAGCATCTAGCGCATAGGTTTAACCTATCAAATTGGAAAACACTAAGTTAACCCTTGGTTTGATGAAATGTAACTCATTAAATGTTTGAGAATCTTAAGTTGAAGATGATGCAAGACATTAAAATAGCTAATGGTTTGTATTGTCATTGATGTCAACTTGATATCATATGTATGGTCATGTACATAATGCCAAAGACTTTAGAGAATCCATGGAATAATGATTATGCTTTCAGCAATGCATAAAAGTCAAGTATTCACTAAGTGACAGACTACACCGATGGAGTGCACACCATTGGTAAAGGCAGAGAAAAAGTCACAGTGATGCCCGATGAGCAGAAGACAATGTTTCCTGATGAAGCAAAATCACAGCATGCCTGACGAACTAAAAACAGAGTTGCCTGACGGATGGAGTTCCCGAAGCTAACTGGAGTTACACCGACAGAACTGATAGTTGTCACCGACAACGAACTGCAGAATTGACCGACGAAACAGAGAGTTCAGAAAATGATAAAATATCTAGCTAGCAGAGCTTAAGGATAGACTTAACTGGTTGTTTTATTTGTTTTATTCGACCAAATTTAAGTAATTTATTTAAAGAAGATTTATATAGTTGGAAAGAAGGTAACTACGAGATAAATCAAGAGTTAAAGTCGTAAATTAGATTGGCTAGATTGTTTTTCACGCTAAGAATCAAGAATCAAGAATCAAGAATTAAGCAATATCATGTCTATATAAGAGACAAGAATAATTCATTTCCACATGCAATCAGATACACGGAAGGGGAGTGAATAGAAAGAAGATGTCGAAGAGAAACTGGTGAAGGAGAAACTTCATACAGTCCTGATCAATCGAGCTAAGGGAGAGCTAAAGAATTATGCAGACACCGATGAACAGTGAAGCACAACATCACAGAGTAGAAAGTGTGGAGCACAAAGGAATTGAATTGATACATTGATCAGAGAGGTATTGTACTTAAATAGATCTGAAAATCTACAATTCAAGTTGCATTAGAAATAGGTCATTGTGTTTCAGTTTAACCATTGAAGCATTAAGTCTCTTAATAGAGCAGGACTTAACTGTCTTCTATAATTGAGGTATATCCTAACAGATTGTCAAAAAGGTTGATTCATGAAAGTAGCATTGAATTTGCAAAAAGCCTATTGACAGCCTAAGAAGAAGGTTGATTCAAGGATGGTAGAAAGATTTTCCTAAAGCCTATTGACAGTGTAAGAAGGAGGCTGATTCAAGGATGGTAGCAAAATAGATGACAGATACTAAGTGACAACCTATGTATAAAAATCTTCTAACAAGGTCGCACTTAACAGCGTGTTTGTAACCTTTAACAAGGTTGGCTCCTAATAGGGTTGACTTCAGAAGAGTGAAAATTTGGGGTACCGGTCCCAGTGGTTTTTCCCTTAACAGGGTTTCCATGTTAAAATCCATGTGTTATGTGTGTATGGTTTATTAATTTATTATTTTACATTTCACATATGCATTTC
>MU224601.1:473787-484257 GCA_018584345.1 Thuja plicata
TGTTTTTGGTTTTTTTGAGGGACTTTTAGGATGAAAATGCAACCTAAATATGCATGGACTTTATGCAAATGCAAATTTGGACTTTGGATGATGTATGCAAAGCAACCTATGGCTTAATGCAATTGATTTTTTTGGATTTTAAAAATCTTTGGAAATTGCAAACCTAAGAGTCTAACCTTAGGAGAGTGAATAGGAATCTTAACTTTAAAAGGGATCAATTTGATAAAGGGATAAAAAGGGACTAGGTCCAATCCAACATGACAAAGATGAAGTGAGACCAAATGATAGGGGGTTTGAAATTTGGGGAATAAGGGACCAAGTCAAGATTCTTTCTTCAATGACATAAGGTAAGACCCTAAAATTTGAATCCCTTTGGGATTTTACAAAGTTTTTTGAAAAGGATCTAAATGCAGTATGAGGATTTTTGCAAGGCAATGTGTTGTTATGATGCAAGTTTAATGTAAGAGGATTAAGATTGAAAATGCAAGGATACTAATGCAATGTATGGAAAAGGGATTATGCTATGAATATGCAAGAATGAAGCAAACCACAAGGCTCCAAGATAAATGTTTTAGGTCTCCATATGTTCACAAGGTTTTGAAACAAGATGTTTTTGGAAGAATCAAAGTGTTCAAGAATGTTTGGGAATATTTTTGAAATGTTTGGAATGTTTGGCATGAGAATAGAATAGAATGTTTGGAATTTTTTTGAAATTGCTCTTTAAAATTTTGAAACACCCACACAAGACACATTGTGAAGAATGGCTGTTGTAAAATTGAAACAAACACATCACAACCTAAGGATGGCAAGGACAGTATCTGTTGAATCCCCACTTGAACAAAGTTTAGCCGCACTTACTAATAGCGAACAACCTAGAAGCTTGGAGGCACGGTCTCCTCCTTAGAGTGCACTCACTTCTCAGGCACCCCAAGCTTCAAGTCCTAAGGGTCATCACTTCCCAAGGGATTGTGGTCTTGACTAAAATTAATGAAAGTGTGGGGCGTCTTAGTTGGTCTCTAACCTTCCGTTCCAATAGATAGAAGGTTTTTGGCTACTATGACATGGTGTTTAGTAAGGGCATCTATTTGGGTGGTTATACATGCGGCAGATTATCTCCGTTATGGAGGCCTCCCAGCCTACAGAAGTTATGTTCCATAGATTTTAACGCACCACAAGGATACTAGAAGGGAGATCTTCTTCCTGGTATAACGTATTCAACACCCATCCATTGTGAGATTAATCACAATGGCATCTTTTGTATCCCAGTTTGGATGGGCTTGGCTTTAGCCTATTACTGGTTGGCCATCCACTCTCACTGGCTCTACTAAAGAACTTGGGAGGTAGCCACACTAAAGGAATTGCATGGATTTCTCTTACACCCAAGATCCATAAAGGCGAGGGGAGAGGATACGTCCATACATTTCCTTGGATTTACAAACTAAAATACACTTCAAGCATATGAATTAAAATGGTTCATTTTATAGCACCAAGCTGAAGTGTTTGCTAACTACCAAAACACACATGAAAGTTTTTAGAAAACACAAGGTCTTCTACAAACGTCCTGCATTGAAACCGTTAGTAGTTTTTAGGATTCAATCTTCATCCCATGATTGGCAACATGCTGCACAAATCATCAGTAACACAAAAATCCAGTATCCTAAGTGCAAAAACAAGTATACGAATGCAAAAATCCAAAAGTTTGCTTGAAAAACACCAAATTTACCACCTGCGCAGGAACAGGCTACCACCTGCGTAGAACCTAGGTACCACCTACGCAAAAACAAGCTACCACCTATGCATCTTTTGACCACCTACGCAACATCTGCAACCAAGTGCGTAGCTACTGATCAGAGGCCTAAAAAGGGGTAAAAACTTACAAAAACATAGGTTTTTTCCACATCTAAGCATGCAAAATCATCAAAAACACAACTAGGGTTCATTATTTATGACATTTAAGTTGATTTGAAAATATTGAAGTAAATGTGA
The DNA here is from genome assembly GCA_018584345.1 of Thuja plicata. NCBI lineage: Eukaryota > Viridiplantae > Streptophyta > Pinopsida > Cupressales > Cupressaceae > Thuja > Thuja plicata. The sequence continues at coordinate 475,774 of MU224601.1, forward strand.
AACCCTAACTAGCTTGCATGTGCATCAAAATGGTTTAGGAACACCTTAAGGACAAAATCTGCATTTGATCCTAAAGTAGTTTAGAGTTCATTTTAGGTACCCAAATCAGATGTGCATGTTCATTTTAGGTCCCTTATCAACTTAAGAAACTTGATCTTGCACGAAGTATTTCATTTCAACCCCTAGTTAGGCTAGATTGCAAGTTTGTTTGAAATTTGAAAAAGCTTGATTGTATGAAACCCTAGACTAGATGAGGTTCATTTTAAGAGCCCAAATACAAATGTGAAAGTTTATTTTAGGCTTTTCAAATCAAAGTGTGAGGTTCATTAACCATATCAGGGTTCATTAACCAAGTTTAGGGTTCATTTGAATAGTTTAGGATCCATTTGAACCTTAAAGAAGATAAAAAGCAGAAGAGAAAGTCTAAGATGCAGAATAGCTTCCAAAACATGCAAAAAGTGATCCTAAACCCTAAATGAGGATCCCATATGACCAACTGCACAACTAAGAAGCCATCTACTCAGGTCTAGGCTCCAAGTGCGTAGGTCTGGGTCCCAACTGCGCAGGACCTAACCACTTGCGTAGAAACAGGCTACCACCTGTGCAGGAATAGTGACCATCAGCGCAACTTCAGTAACCACCTATGCAACTCTCTTCCAGGACCTAAAAAAGACACAAAAACACAAAAAAAAATATCAGTTAAGGTTGTTTCACATTAGGTTCACCATTTTTAGATCAGAAAAAGGCATTTTAGCATATCTAGGAAACAACAAACCCTAAATAGTATGCTAAACCTATCTAATCTATCATGAAAGCTATTTGCAAGAGGAATTCATAAAAATAAGCATAAACACTTAAAAACCCCCTTCAAAGGAAGATCCCATGTCCTTCTTTCTTCTCCATAATGAGATTGATGTTGCTCTTTGCACACACAGTTTGCACAAAGCCAATTTTGCCTAATGAGAATACTAGAAGACTTCTAACAATTCTTGAGGTTCTCAAAATCTTGTGGTTCTCCTTGAATGAGAGGAATAGTTCTCAATTTATAGGAAATGAGGGTCAATTAGGTGAGGATTGCAAGAATCCATAAATAGTGAAGAGATTTGGTTGGTGAGATGCTAGGAAGCATGATATGGGGGAGATCAAATAAGGAGATATTGAGAATATTCATGGAGCACCTTAATAGGGATGTGAATCCACAATTAAGGGATATGGCAATTGGGTAGGATTAGGAATCATTAAGCCATTTAATAATTCAATATCCTCAATATTTCTCAAAATCAATAATTAGATTTATGAAATTATAAAAATCTCATAAATTGAAATTATCCAATTAATTAATAAAAATTAATTAATTGTTGAGACTTAGGGAAAAAGGGAATAAATAAAGTTTATTTATTTATTCAATTAGCACCTAGGATAAACTATGGGTTATTCATCCAAAGGGGGAAATTAGTGGATTATAGGTCGAATTAAAGGTGTTGATGTCAAATTGAAATGATTTTGATAATATTGATAGGGTTTAGGATCAATTATGAGGGTTCCAGAATAGTTTTGGAAATCATGAGGCATCGATGAGCTTTGACAATGCGCCCGCATAATGATGATTGGAAATGATTGAAAAGTTCCAATGAACTTTGATGGCATCATAAGATTGAAATTGAAATGGGGAAACATCGATGATCTTGGACAATGTTTCTGAAATGATAATAAAAAATAGTATTGACAATAATGAACAACACTATTGAATTGATATTGATATATTGATAACGATAACATCGATGAACTTTCACAATGTTATCAAATAGTTGATTGAAGGGATACGAAGCATCGATGAAATTAGATAATGCTCCTGAAATGATGACAAGATTGATCAAATTTGGAATAGGTTTTTGATCAATTTGAAATTGGGTTAATTAGGCATTGATGATCTTGGGCAATGCCCCAGAATGGTCAGAATGAGTCTGAACAATTCTGAAAGTGATTAGGAATAGAATAGGATGGGTTTGAATTGATTTAGGAAGGTTTGGAATGGTTTAGGATTAAATAGGATCGGTTTAGGATCGAATAGGATCGGTTTAGGGTTGATCGGAATTGATTAGGAAAATGATCGATTTGATAAAGTAATTGATGAAATGGAAGAATGACATAATATTAATGAATGATAAAGATCAAACACACAATATAGAAGACATGTTAAAAAGGGGGCATAGGCAATGAACCATTTTTAGGTGTCTACACCAACAAATACAAAAAATAAAGGAGTTCTAATAGGAAGGCCTTGCATACAAAGAACAACATAAACAAAATAGGTCTAGAGATAATTATGCATGACTAGTTGATTTTATGTCACATCCTGATTGATAGAACACAGGACTCCAATCATCAATAAGGAACTTGAATGGTTCCTTGGAATTGTCTTCACTCTTCACATCCTTTCCCAACACCTTGCATTGCATGAGACACAAGGAGGTTTTTGAATTGTGAATCACAGAGAGGTTGAACCTCAAGATGCTCCCCATCTTCTTTTCCACGTCGAGGACCTTATTTTTTTTAACTCTCCTAACCCAATCCTCGGTGCAGCCAATTCAATGGTTGTAATTTGGGAATCAGTGCAGGTGTCTTTCAAAATAACCATTTTAGTATTCTCCTCCTCTAGCATTATATCCCCAGTTAATTCAACATGCTCCATTTTCATATTGTCAGAAATGTGAGTGGAGCTAATACTTGTAGATTTCCCCAAAGTGTCAATAGTTTCAATTTCACCTCCTTCACGGTCAACAATTTCAACTTTCTCACATTTCCCCACTATTTTCCCACTCTCTTGGTCTTCTCCCTCTTCCTCCAAATCATAATCAATCAAGTGGGCATTTTTCCATCTGTTCATAGAATGGGTAGCCAACTTATGGGACCTTTGATAGGAGGAAGCATGTAGATAAAAATTATGTGAAATTTCTTTTTAGAAAATGATGAGTCACTCGGCATCACATTTAGATAAAAATTATGTGAAATTTCTTTTTAGAAAATGATGAGTCACTTGACATTACCATTTCTACATTTTAGAGCACAATAGAATGTGGTAGAAGAAATCAACCTCCAAATGCTTACAAAAATTAATTTTGCTAAAAAGAATTGATAAATTAACATATAAAAACATTTGGATCTCTTTTTCAAATAATTTGATAAACTAATTTGTAACCATCATAAATAACTGTAGTGTCTCCCTTTTTGAAGGCACACTTCTTTATATCAGATTCTGAAAATCTAACCTTTAAACCATTTTATTTTAATGGACCAATTCAGAGTCAAATTTAAAACCTTCCACCAACATGCTAGGGTTCTTAGCTACTAAGATACATGACCCTTTATGGCTCAAATTGTGTGTGGATTATTCTTAAGTGGAACCTCTTTACATAGACTCATCTTTTCTTTGATAGATTAATTATAAAAGAATTCACAAATATCTTTAGACCAAGTCTTTGTTATTCCAAGTTGTCTTATATTTGTAATAGTAATAACACATAAGACTATCAACAAAAGAGAAATGTGTATCAAATTAATAAGAGATAAATCTATGAAGAAGAGAGAAAAAATCTTCAAATTTTCCAAAATTATGAAGAAAAGAAAAAATTAGAAGGAGACAAAATTGTGAACAAGAGAAAGGAAAATACATCCAAAACTTTTATATATATTATTTACAGTACAACTAAAATAAATAAATAATAGTGCATCAAAACTTATGACTCTACCATAATTAACGTGGTATATAATACCTACAAGATAAATGGAGAAGCTTGAATAATGCTTTTGTGGATTATGCAGAATAATTCCCTCCTGGTCAAAGCAATTTCAATATATGTGGGGGAGCCTGTATTCATATCATATTTAAATAAACTAAACAATAATGAATATATGATAGAACTCAGAACTATGAGAATATATAATTTTTGTTTTACTTTAACTTTTTCCCTCCAATTAAGACCATATGCTTTTGTGAAAAAATCAAGATTCATTTAATGTTGAGCTTTGGAAGAGTTGACATTACTGCACAAAAATAATTTTCTATTTAATTTCATATTGTTCTTCAACTCTAATGGAACTGATCTTGAATTCAAATTTCAAAACAATATATGCCCTTCTAGTTGTTTAATATAAATATTTTAAAAAATTGGTCAGAGTGCACTTGCAACTAGACCAAAAAGGGATCCATTTGGGCAGCCATAACTGCTCTGATTTAATGTAATGAAATATACAATTAAGCTTTGACGTCTCAAAATATGCTAATGGGAATAGAACTGTAAATCAGCTAGATAAGTTCAGAGATTTATTTTATAATTCATTGACTTTCATTTGGTGACAGATGCAAATATTCCCTTCAATGTCAATGTCTTCTCTGTTTTACATATATCTTAAACTATGAGTTTTATACAAGAAAACAAAAGAATACTTTAGTAAAGTCAAATATGATTATATTTCAGGAGACCATTACAATGAGGATCTAACACAATTGCAAATTTTGAAGTTGATTATATTTGAGGAGACAATTACAATGAGGATCTAACACTTAGAAATGCAAATAAATAAAGAGTTAGTAGAAGGTGCCATGAAAAGAATCAGTGGGACACGTGATGAGAAAGACGTGCACCTCTATCCTAGAACAAGGATTAAACCCTAAAAGAATTATTAAAAAAAAATCCATCAGCTCACATAATAAATAATTGGCAAATTTTCAGCTGTCAAATGAGATTTGAAGTTGAATATATTAATGAGTATCTGGTGATTGTTTGGGTTTGCCTCACTTTTTAAAGTGATCAAGAATGCTGTGTAATAGTGAGCATTTTTTTTTTCCATATTGGCAGATATGATTCAATTGTACATTATTTTTAAAGTTTTGAAGTGATTTATTTGATATGGTTCTTATTTATATGATGTCAACATATTTTGTTGAGTTGTGGAAAAAGATTTTAAAATAGAGTAGATCGATAGTTGGCATTAATCATAATAGTTGTGCATTAAGTCATAATAAATTGGTGTACCAATTTGCCATCATGTGATTTTCTTTTGTGTTTTTAGATCTAAGGAATTAATTCAAGTAATCATGATCACGACTAATAATTTTGAAGTTACAACTACTAGTGTTATAATATTTAAAAGTGCCTATATTTTTATTTTGATCTAGGGCACTTTGTATGGTAACTTGTATGTTATTCATCAAAAACATATTGGACATTGAATCAACAAATGCTATCAAAACTATTAGAACATGCTCAACTACTAGATCATGTATCCTATATTCTATCAGTATCATTGGGGTGATGATGAAATTTCAAAACCCGATGATAATGAAACATAAAGTGTGATTTGAGGACGTTAACTAGCACTTGGCTTTGGTTATCTGACAGATTCTCTAGTTGTGTACTTCCTTGGATTATGTTACCTTCACACACATTCCTAGGGAGTGGAATGGTGTTGCTGATTGTTTGACCAAACGGGCGTTGGTTCAAATGCAGGATTGGAATATTTTAGATAAGGGGCAATTGCCCCCTGATATGACTCATGTGTTTGATCAATTAGTTGACAGTGATAGGACCCTATAGTGCTCTTTCAGCTAGGCTCTTTGCTTCTTTGTGTCAAGAAGGGTTTTACTATTGATCATAATATTTTTTTTATATTGTTCATCAAAATGATTGATTTTGTAAGTGGTTCTTAGTACGCTGATGAATTGAATTGTTGACAGAAAGTTCAATTGAACAACTACTACTCAAACATCATGTATTTCAAGTATTTAATAGACAATAAAAATTTCTCACCCCATGTCCACCAATTTACTAATCTAATTATACTCTTTGCATATTCAATTTTGAAGTTGTTCTTAGTGTGTTGGTGAATTTGAAATGAAAGTTTAGAATTAAGTTTTATTGAATGAAGTGAAATTATGATCTAAATAAATTTGACTCTATAACCATTCTACTTAAACATTGAATATTTAATTATTAAAAAGACAATAATAATTTTACACTCCATCTTTACCAGTTTAAAAATAATCTATTTTCATATATTTAACATCTACCAGTGTGAATGCTACATGCCCTTTTTGGACACTTGGCTTTTAAATTAAGTCATTTGAGTTTAAATTTCATTTTATTCGATGGATTTGAGGACAAGTTTGAAATGTCTTAAGGGTATGTAAAGCTTTGTTTAATAATTAATTTAAGATAATGAGCTTCATTATTTTATTTTATTTTGTCTCCCACGTGGTCTCCTTTATACCACGTCTGCGTAGGGTTTGTTATGTTGTATTTATTTAATTTTAAATTAATGTCTCCACATTCACATACACCTTCCAAATTTGACTTTTAATTTGGAATCTTGAGAATCCAATCATGCCCTTCTTTATGAAACATGCAATAATGTATGCCAGGTGGCCTGATCATGAATATTAAAAAACATTAAATGACAGAAGGTTTTATTCCCGGCACATAACGGAAACCGTCACAGAATCGTTTGGCAACGTACGGCCCGTTCCAAACTGTAAGATGAAGATTCAATCCAAAGAGCTCGGAGTGCACGATGACCGTTCCGTACAATATTTTGGACAAAAAATATTGCGCAATTTAATCTGTTTTATCTGCCCGAGGAAAATGGTTTTATTTAATATTTCATTTTCATTTTCATGCCTGATATGCTGATGATCTGATCCCATATATTTATTATTTATTAAACAAAAACAAGTAAATTTTAAATCGTTTATATTGGGAAAAAAAAACTAGTTTCTACAAAATGTACCCTTTGACTTTTATCTTTATTATTATTTGTTTAAAGAAATAAATAATAAAACGTGTACGCTTTGCTAAGTTCATTTCATTTATAATTATATTTTTACTTTTTATTTAAAGAAGTGTATACTCTTTGATGAGCTCATTTCATTAATTATTATTATTTTTATGTAAAAAAAAGGTATACTCTTTGATGAGCTCATCTCATTTATATAGATATTAATGAGAATCATACGTAATATTATTATAATAATAAAATTATTGTAATAGTGAAATTTATATAATTGTAATATTATTATAATAATATAATTATTGCAATGGTGAAATTTATATAATTATGTTAATGTTACTTTAATTTTTATGTCTATTTTCTTGGTAATGTCTTTTATTATAGTTACATATTGGCAAGTAGTAATTTTGTATTATTAAGTTTGATTTATAATTATATTTTTAAATTACATTCATTTCACATTATTTATACGTGTTCTTTGTCTCCAAATTATTATTTTAAGCTTGTGGTTCATTTTTTAGTAGTTTAGGATCAACTTGCATTAGTCTTGCTGTGTATGGGAATGGACCTAAATTCTAGAATTTTAAATTCACATTATGAGTTTCTCTCCTCCTTTGTCATCTATTATTAACCAACTTGACTTACATTTATGTGACATCTTGTTCTGCCATTGTATTAAAAAAGCATTCATTGTGCACCAAATTTCATCTTGGGGGAATTTAGCAATGCAAGGAAAAGGAAACTTGTTAGAGCACACTCCAAGTTCCAAACAAAAAGATGCAAATCTAGATCATAATTTGCATATAAGGGTATGTGCATAATCATAGTATACCAAGCTATGGCCTTAAGTATGTATATGTCTGACCACCTTAATCACAATGAAATGATGATATATTTTCACAAGATTCTAGATATAAGTAGTAGACTCATGCCCAGATGTGACACATATTTTTGTGTAATTTTTTACCAAATAAATAATTAATTATGAATTTTTTGCTACAACTTATTCAAAATTAAAAAACTCTCATGTCTGACCACCTTAACTAATTATAAACTTTACAAAATTGCAAAAAAAAAAATCTCTTATAGTAGGTGAAGCATAGAATGTGAGGCATGTTTCAGATTTCAAAAAAGTTAAACCGTTTGAAAGTTATAGTTGTTTTTCAATCAATTTGTCAATTAGGACTTTAGAGATAACTCAATTAGAAAATAAGTAATAATTACTTATTGAACTCAAATTCTGACAACAATTATATTGATGGAAAGTTGATAATGTCTTTAAGAAACCCTTTTTGTTTCATCAATTTCGGGTGAAAAAAAGGTCGTCAGCTACATGGTCAAAGTCTAGAGATCAGAGAAAATATGGTGAACACATTGTTTGGGTTGACCATCCACGTTTGGCATTTCAAAGCCAAACCCAAAGCAAAAACCAAGCCAAATCATATATCTGATAACTCCCGCCCAAATTCAACATTTCAATTTCAATGCTCTTTTCAATTTTATGATTTTAGGTTTTTTTAAAATTTAATGATTTTATATTTTTAGGTTATATATTATAAATTTCATTTTTCTTAATATTAATATTAGATGGTAATAGCATTAGTATTATATAATTATTTAAATATTAGTATTGTATTATATAAATTAGTATTATATTATTATTATTTATTTCTCTATTGTATAATAGTATAATATTAG
>MU224601.1:531266-557183 GCA_018584345.1 Thuja plicata
AGTTTGATCATACAAAGTAGCATTGGATATGCTCGATACCTATTGACAGGCCAAGTGAGTGTTTGATCAAGGATGGTAGCATTAGATGCCAGATACTAAGTGACAAACTATTCATTTAAATCCTCTATCAAGGTCACACCTAACAGTGTGTTTATAACCTTTAACATGGTTGGCTCTTTACCGAGCTCACTTTAGAAGAGTGAAAATTTGGGTTACTGGTTCCAGTGATTTTTCCCTTAACAGGGTTTCCACGTTAAAAATCCATGTGTCAATGTGTTTATGAGTCATTACTTATTGTTTTTCATTTCACATAAGTAAATTTGGATTGATTGGTATACACTAGTTATTTACTGTATTTCGGTAAATAGAAAGACTACTAATTGGTAAAATTAAGAATAAGGTTTGAAAGAGTAATCTGAGAAGTAGTTTTTTTTAATTAATATTTCAAGGCAATCATCTTGTAGGAGTGAAGATAACTAGAGGCTTATAAATGTGGTAATAAGTTTTTGGGTTGATTTAAGGATTAATTTTTGAGGCCACTGATTCAAACCCCCCCCCCCCCCTCTCAGTTTTTCTAACATATACATGGAAGATGAGACACAAGAAAATAAAGATACCAAAGAGCAAGGTAAGGAAAATTATATTGATCTTACATTGGATAAAGATGAAATATTGATTGAAGATATTATAGAGGAGGAACCTGCCACCTAAATTGCTGAAGATGAAGAGGTAATGATAGAAAAGGAAATAAAGACTTAACAAATGGATACTGTTTATTTTTCCAATGAAAATTATTAGAGGAAGTTCTAGAAAAAGTAAACGAGTATTTGGATGTTGATATTGGAATGTCTAATGTTGCAATTAATACTGAAGAGAAAGGCACCAAACTACCTAAGGAAATAGAACAAGGAGAAACCAAGGAGCTTAAGTCCATTGAGCCCTACACAGAATAGAACATCGAGGAACCTTCTACTGTGAGCCCCACACTACAACAAGAGAAAGTTAGTGAAATTCGCAAGGATCAAGAAAAGGACAAGACCAAGGATAGACATGAAAATAGAAGGAATAAGAAAAGACATAAGAAAATATAGAAGATAAGACCAAAGATAAACAAGAGGAAAAGAAAGAGGAGTCACCAACAACTAAAGGTAAAGACAAGCAAGCATAAATGAAAAATGAAAGTGTATTTGATTCTACAGAGACCACATTTGATACATTAAAGGCATCCCCTTCCACAAAATTATCTATTGGTGATAGTATGATAGAAAAGAAGAAGAAATCAAAGAAGAGAAAACATGTAGATATGAGTCAACCGATCATTTTACCTCAAGTCAATCTATCTACTACAGACCCTAATGAAATGAAAGAGTATGCAGAATTGGTGAGACTTAAGGCCATCCAAAATAAAACATTTCAGAAGAAGAAAGAAAATACTGTATTGGAAGATGTTAAAGAAGTACTATAGGAGATTGTGTCAGATGCTACTATAAATGAGGAGGAAAGTATTCTTAATAAAGTAGTGGATTTAATTCAACAAGTGCTAGAACCGAACAAAGACATAATCAACGACATGATGAAAATTCATCAGAAGAGCATGGAACAAAAAAATTTACAAGATATTTTGAAGAACATTGCACTTGAAAAGGTATCTCTTTCTGAAGCATGCACTAACATAGAGAACAAGTTGTCTGATATTCTTTTTTATCTGATAAATTTTGTTCCATTTCACTATTCATTAAGGTTATAAAGGAAAAAGAGGAATCTGTTGAACAAGAGCTGACCGAGCAACAGAAGAACATATCAACTGAGCCTCGATCTCTACAGGCCTATCACTCAAAGGTCAAACAGTTAATGGGAAGGAAATAAGAGCTAATAAATAAAGAATATAAACTAAGTATGGAACTCCTTGAGCAACAAGAAACTCTTATTCCCCACTTGGAGTCAATGCAGAATCATTTGAAGAAAGCAAAAGATTTACTTGCTTCTCCTTATTGCAGTTCATTGGATACTATTACTAGTATGGAAAATGATGTTTCTACACATATTTTTGTTATGAAAACACTAAAGGCTACATGGGAGGAAGCCCTATCTGATGCAAAGACTACGTTTAAATAGCTTTTTGATCAAATATCTCTGGATGATAAGAATACGTAAGTATTGTTTTGGCATGTTTGTAAAAAAAGGGGGATATATATGGACAGTTATGTAAACAGGGGGATATATAAGGATAGTTATGTAAAAAGGATATATAGGGAAATAGATATGTATGTTTATATAAGGGATATATAAGTAGTAAAATTTTGAGGAGAATTATCAAAGGGGGAGTCATAAGTTTTTTTTTTTGAAGTTTTGAAAATTTTGATGACTTTGAAGTTTTTCACAGAATGCAAAACTAATGTCAAAGGGGAAGATTGTTACTCCTAAAGAGATTTTTTTGTCATTATTTCTCTGTAAAGTAATATATCGGTGAATGTAGCTGAAGCAAGGAAATCACATAATGAAGGAGACACAGTTGGTAAAGGCAATCGAGATAGCCACTGAGCATCGAGAAGTTATCAAGCACCGAGAAAGCTACAAATACCTATTCATGCAAAGACAATTATAAAATGCTCATAGACACTGAGAAGAGAGCACAAAGTTACCTAGTAAGAACAAGCATGTTACTAAGTATTCCAGAGCCAACATTTAATTTGAAATTAGATACATTGAATTTGGACACCGAGTAGGATGCATGACACATAATTCAAGGAAAGCGTTAGTTGAGGTATTGGGACTCCAAACACATGATTGGACATGATCATGAGGAAGATCCACCAATGAAGTTTCATAAGGCATACGACATTGGAGATGTAACCCAAGTTTAACCACTTAATCTCCACCATTGAATCATGTTGCCCTAGATCTGGTTAACAACCTAAGTCATAATTAACTACTTGGAAATTATATAAGAGATCAGTTTGAAGATTAAGTAGGTTGTTGTTTCTTGTAATGCCCTGCCAGGGAACCCAGGAGAACTAACCTAAACATGACACTAAGTTAACAAGGTAATTTTTTTTAAATGTTTATAAACAATAATGTTAACGCAGAAGCAACACATGAGATAAAATGACATATACATAAGTACAACTCAACAAAGGTTACAAATCTCAAGGGTTCCTTGAAGTAGAATTACTTAAGAAACTAATCCATGAAAACAACTATAAAGACTAACATAAAGGATGCATCAATTGAATCCAATAATATACATCTCATATAATAAGACCACATATACAACTGAATCATCATCCACTACACATGTCATAGGGTATGCACTAGTACATAACAATACAATATAATATATCCTCCAAAGGATGTCAAAAAATATATACATATGGTACAAGTATACAATTCATAAAACTGAACAAGTCTCCAGAAGAAGAATAAGAAGATAGAAGGAGAAGAACTGCAACAAGGATCATCCAATCATGAATACGAACTTCAAATCCCAATGGTAATAAGAATCACTACCACCCAACCATGTGGAACCAAAGGTCCACTCCCACTGTGCTGAGGAGATAATAAAAGGCCCACTCACATGGGTATACAACAAGAAGGCAAACATCAAAGATATACAACCATCATAAAGAAATGCATAGGAAGATCCTAGAAGCTCTCTAAATCACAATAAGGAAATCTACATAATACCAGAGGTAACTGACACACGTAGGATAACCTAAGTTGTATATAGGAAGGTGTCATCATGTATGTCTAACCCTTGAGTCTCATCCTAGAAATCCCTCACTGGATCTTGGCACTCAAGTGACCATACATGGTATCAATGACCTCTCAAACAGACAAAGTCACTAACTATGCTAGACACACACCCCTCAAGGAAAAAAGAATCATCTCATCTTCCATCTTAGCCTATAATCGCACTCAAGCATGGGTGAGGAATTATATCTTATTAGATTATAATAATGCATCCTAATAAGTTATTATGTTATCACTTGTTAAAATTACTTACAAGAAACGAACTTATCAGCCACTTGTGAGCTCCAACACTTATTATAAGCCACCTCCTACTATACAACTAGGTAACCTACCCTAGGTTCACAAAACAACATCATAAAGGTATATCATAAACCTCATCAATGATTCCCAACCATATAGGGATACACCCTCATAGAATCACAAACAATGCCAAAGAGAAGAACATAACTCTCAGAACTGGTTCTTGCCCATACAAGAACTATTGGTTCTCAATTAACCAAAACCACTTAAAATACTCTCACAAGATCACACGATACTAGTTAAACAACCAGGTTGGGTAAAAAGATCAAGACTCAAAATTGATCTCAACATGAACATGCACTGAGGTACACAAAACACCATAGGAATAGAAACCCCAAAACCTCTAGTTTTACATCTTGATAGCCATCTAATCCCAACAGACAGCCGACACATAGAAGTATCGTAAAAGGGAAATAAACACACAATCTTTTTAAATAGTCACTCAAAAGGCACATCATTGCATAATGAGTATGATTCTGGAAAGACAATAATTCAGTGATAAACTCATTTATACTAAAACTATGCAAATTAGTTTATCCAACTAAATTACTAATAACAATATAATTCAATTTTCCAAAGAAAATGCCCATTAAGCCTTTATAAATTAATTTATAACATTCACCTCATATAAATTAATCTAATCAATAATTACTAAAATTTGACTATAATTACAAGTAAAAGTTATATTGGATTCTTCCACACAATAATCAAAAGCTTTCAAAATAAGCGTACTAAAGTTAGATCATTGCAGGTTAATTCAAGATTACATATATAAACGTGTTAAATAACTCCCCTTACTTGACTAACTATACATTCCTAAATCCTTCAATCTTTTAAAATAAATCCTTAATTTTAATGACTCTCCAAAAACCAATAATACTAATTATTTAACATAATAATTATTAATTGCAAATAGTAATTAATTATGTAAATAAAATAATAGTGAAAATTTAATGAAGTATAATCAACTATTAGCCATATAAACTAACATTAATAATAACCTCAAGAGATAAATGGAGATAAATGGAGAGACTCTGGTTAGGGATAAAGATGATCAGTTGAGCAAGGAGGACTACTAGACAAATGAGGCAGAAATGCCTATGACTGATGATGATGAGATCATGGATAATGAAGTTGGGAACCAAGAGATGGAAAAAGATGAGGAAGGAAAAGAGGGAGATGAAAAGGAGGATAATAATGAGGAAATGAATGATGGTAAGGGAAATGAGGATCAAATTGAGCAGCTGATCTTGAAGGCTGGAAACAGGAATAAGAAGAAACAGAGAACATACCCTGAAATGGTAGGATTTGATATTGATGAAAGAATTCCTAAAAGCAAAGAGGACCATGAGGCTAGCAAAGAGAACTGGCTCAGTGAGGAAATGAAGATAATGAAGTAGCACCTGAATGAGATGTAGGAAGCTATGGAGCCCTTCAAATCCAAGCTTGAAGATATGGAGAAGGAACTGCTAATTAAGGTTAAAAACAACAACAATGATGAGGAGATCACTGCTAGAATCAACGCTCTTGTGGAAGAAAAGATGCAAGATATGAAAATGCAAATCAGCCACAATGGGCACATGATATGTATCATTCTCAAACACAATAATGTAGGGCTTCAAGTTTCTGTTTAGAACCTGAAAGCGTTATATGGTTATCTGGAAAGAAGTTTGCTGAAAAATACAACAATTACCATTGATGACAAGGCAGGAAGCTCGGGCCCAGGGACAAGAACCCGAAGTGACATTAAAAGGAAAGTCCCAGAGATTCCAAAAAAGATGAAAGAGCTGAAGGAGTCCATTGAAAAAATGGAAGAAATGCAGAAGGAGGCAGAGGAAGCCTACCAAAGTATGATGTAGTTTCTTTTTATCTGTTCTGGAAACTTTGCTAGAAGTTGTGCTGGAAATTGTGCTAGAAACTGTGCATTTTTTTTTTGCAATTCTTTGTTTTCCTTTTTTTGGGTTTTGGGTGTTTGGCGGGGTCCAACTTTTTGTTCGTAGCAGGCTTTCTATGTTTGTAAGGGCTTATGATGATGATCTCTAGTAGTCTTTTGTAAAAGGTTTCAGGGTCCTTTCAAAACCTGTTTTTACCTTAATAAAAAATATTAATAATAATTGTAAATTATTAATAAAGTCTTTTGATAAAATCAACACTCACATTTAATCAAAATACAAACTAACATTACTAAAAATTAAAAAACTAACATTATTAATAAAATTTATTAAAAAAATTTTATTTATATTAAATAAATAAATTTTAATTTAAACTAAACATAAACTAAAATAAAATTTAATTAAATTTTAAACTAACATAAAAAAAACAAATTAAAAAGAACCTTACCGCAAGTGGGGGGGTGGTCCCCACAAGACCCAAGCCCATTGGGCTCCTCGCGGGCCCCCCTCCTCTACTCCCTTAGCCGAGGTTGCTAAGGTTGCCGTGCGGGCAGTCCTTGGGTTGCAGAAGTGATGGGAGGTGTTGGGGGTGCGGTGGCGCCCGCCACCCATATCCAAAACACTCACAGTTAGTTTTTATATTTTTTATTTTTTTTTAAAACCAATATATATATATAACTTAACTTTGTGTTATTTATATTTTTTTAATATATTTTTTTAACATAATTACACCAAACACTAGACTGTATTTTTTTACAGCAAGGAGTATTATTTTTTAATTTAATTTTTCAATATCAAATAAAAGGGTAATCCTTTTTCCATTAATAACTTGCTCAAACCTATTCTCAATAATAGTTTTTTTTTTTAAAACTCCAAAGTAAGAAAAGGAGGGATTTTCTTTTGACATGCAAATTGATAATAATAAGAGACATTCTAAATCTAATATTTTAATTTTTTTTTCCAAGAAGAGTCTTCTTTTTCTTTAAACATGCAAATAACCCATTGTTCTTGTTTTCATGCAGTTTTGTTCCCAGTTTTGGCAAGAACATGGCAAAGGTGAGTTTTCTGCATTCAAGGTATGATATTAACAGATCTGAGGGTTTAAACCCTTTCTTGACAATAATCATCAATTTTCTTTTAAAAAGGACATTTTTCCCAAATTGAAACCCTAAGGGCAATTTTGAAACAAATTCATTTCAACATGAAAACCCTAATGCCCATTTTGCATCTAACACCATAAAATGAAACCTTTTGCCCACAAGCACAAATGTGACATGAAAACTTGAAAGAAACCACAAAATTGAACCAAGAATATGTTTCTTCAATTTTACATCAATAAACCACATAATAATCAAACAAGGAAGATCACACAAAGGATCCTATCTTTTCGGATGCATGGAAGATGGGGATCCGAAAGCTAGAATTAACATGAACAAGATCCTACCTCAATAATTGATGAGAGGAACAAAATCCACAACTTCAAGCAAAGAAGAATTCCAAAAATGCTCCAAAATACTCTCAAGCTTTCACAAATCCTTCATCACCTGATTTTCCTTTCTCCCTTGATTGAACAACCTCCAAAATGGCTTTCAATCCAAGGATATAGAAAACCAAGCAATTAGGTTTTCAAAAAGTGAAAACCCTAAAGGGAATATAAATTATCTAATTAATAATTAAAAGAAAATCTTTATTTTCAATTTTCATTTAAAGCATGCATAACTCAACTTTATAATATCAAAGCAAAGTGTTAAATTGAAATGCATGTGAGAATATTTCAATTAAATAAATCAATTAATCATGCAACTTAAAGTAATATTCAATAATTCAACTATGCACAATTAATTGAATTTAATATTTATTAAATCTCAATTATTCAAATCAAAACTTATAATTAAATCAACTAGTTAAATATAGGTATTTAATTAATATTTAATTATCAAATAGCCATATATTTCATATATCAATGTTTTGACCTTGTTATAGGTGCAATAATTAACATTAATATTTTACATAAATAATCATTAAATAATTCAAGCCAAAAACATCATTAATCCATCTAAAACCCATCTAAACAGAAAACAACTGAAACATAAACACAAACACACCCAAACAGGCTCACGAATCTACCTCACTTGACAGATTCAAATACTAGGGTAGTCAGCTAGATTCTTGGCCATTTCTAGGACAAAATAAGGGTTTGGGGTATGGATTTGGAATTGATATTATCTCTCCTCTTACCATTGGGATATTGTGATAGGCCACACTCAGACCTACCAATTCAGGGAAGACTGTGGCCTAGTACCTGCAAACCTTACAAACCTATCATCATAAAGATGAACATATATGCATATAATATAGAAAATAATAGTTGCAACCAGTTTATCGTGTGGATCTCGCCGAAGCAAGTAACTATGACTCTATCCCATACCATACCAAACACAACAAATAGTAATGCAAAACATCACAATGATCCATGTGCATATAGATATAGGGTCAGTATTGTCAGAAAATCTTAATCAAAATGATTTCATAACACATACATACAAAAGGTCTAAAATAGTTCAAAAACTGAAATAGATAAGCAGACTAAGGGGTAGGTATTACATTGCTATTGATGTCAATAATTTTTTTTTGGTTACTAAAGTTGAAGAGTTGATAAAGTTAGTACAAAGAGAAGTAATGGAGAGGTATGCAAAATAGACTAAAGCTTATGATACTAAGCTACTACATGCAGAACAAGGTAACTGAGTTATTGAGCGTAATGAGTCTAGACAACATTTGAATGATACATTCTTATCAGATAGTTTTGTACTAAATTTTGTTGTATTTAGAGTTTTACAAATCCAACATATTGGTAGGCTATAATAGGTCTTTATTTTTTGTAAATCCTTAACCAGGTACATCTCTCATATTAGAGATTGTTAAATCCTTTAACAAAGTAGAGTGAATAAGTCTTTTGTAATCTTAATAGGGTAATCTGTCAGAATTAGCTAACATTGTAGCTCTAACTAAGAAACCTTTATACTGCAATAGTGAAGGATTGTGGGTGTTATCCCCACCACATTTTTTTACTCTAACAAAGGATTTATGCATGACCAAAATGTTTGTGTTATGTGTTGTAGATTCTATGATTTGAGTTATTTACTTTATGTTCATTTTATGCAAAGTATTCAACTCGGTAATTGATCAGTGTGTATGGCTAAAAGTTACTAATTCACCCCTGCCCTCTTAGTACATAAATTTCCTAACTTATTCCAACAATTCCAACAAAGACACCTTATGAACTTTGATGTGGAAATATGCCTACAATTAGGTATTTAATATTTTTTGGTAGTATATTCTATATAAAGAGAGATGAGGATATATGGAAATTTGATGCAAGAAGTGATGAAGGGTTATTTTTTGGGTATTCTACCAGAAGAAAGGAATATAGGTGCTACAACAAGAGGTTGAAGAAGATAGTGGAGAGTGCTAATTTCAGTGTTGATGAAAGTATTGAGAATATATCTAGATCTGTTGGATATGATTCTGATGATTAGAATATTAGTACTAATTAGGGACAACAACATCAAGTTTAGAACCAATTTCAAATTGGTCTAGTGATTGCAGATGATGAAGCTTACACAAGTAGCGAGGAAGGAACACAATAACAAAGGGTAAGTCAAAATACACCAAGGTATGTGAGATCGAATCATTCTAAAGATTAGATTATTGGTGATAAGAACAAGGGCATTCAGACTAGAAGAAATATTATTGAAGATCAATTTTTCCTAATCTTAGAGATTCAATCCTAGGATATAAGTGAATCTCACAAAGGTGACAATTGGGTTAAATCCATACAAGAAGATTTATCACAAATTGAGAAGAAAAACACATGGGTTCTTGTTCCTAGGCCTAAGGAAAATAATGTTATTGGTGCCAAATGGGTGTTCAAAAACAAACTAAATGAAGGTGGATAATTTATTAGAAATAAAGAAAGATTGGTGTGAAAAGGATATGCTTAAATAGAAGGTAGTGAATGTGAAGAAACTTTTGCACCAGTGACAAGATTGAAAGTGGTAAGACTATTTATTTCTTTTGTTTCTCATAAGAACTTCAAATTTTATCAGATGGATCTGAAATATACATATATGAATGGTGAGTTAGAAGAAGTGTACATAGATAAATCAAAAGGTTTTCCATTGAATGATCAACCAAAAATGGTGTGTCAACTGAAGAAAGCATTATATGGGGTGAAGCAAGCCCCTAGAGATTGGTATTATAGATTGGAAAAACATCTACTGAATCTTGGTTTTAACAAAGGTACTACTGATAATAAGTTGTATTTCAAGGTAGATAATGAGGATATTTTGATTGTAGAAGTATTTTTTGATGACATTATCTTTGAAGGTAATGATAAGTTGAGCTAGGAATTTACAATGGAGATGCAAAGTGAGTTTAAGATGTCCATGATAGGAGAGATGACATTATTTTTGGGATTAAAAATTAATCAATCAAAGGATGAAATTTTTATATCTTGGGCCAAGTATGTGAGGGAATTATTGAAAAAGTTTGGGTTAGATGAATTAAAACTAGTGGGGACTCCCATGGTGAAAATTTGCAAGTTCAAAAAAGATAATGAGTCACCTGATTTTAATCAGTCTAGGTAGAGATCAATGGTTGGTGGTTTACTATACTTAACTTAGATAAGACTAGATATCATGAACATTATGTGACTTGTAGCTAGATTTCAAGCAGATCCAAACAAGAGTCGTGATGTTGTTGGAAAGAGGATATTCAGATATCTAAAAGGGACATAGGACTTTAGGATATGATATTATAAAGGAGATGATTTCACTTTATGTACATATACAAATGTTTATTGGGAAGGTGATATTCATGATAGGAAAAGTACAAGTGGTGGCACATTCTTTTGGGTAGAAGATTGGTTTCTTGGATGAGTAAAAATAAAAACTCCACTTCCTTATCTACTGCAAAGAAAAAGTACATTGTTGATGCCAGAAATTGTACACAATTTGTTTGGATGAAGAAAATGTTGTCTGATATCAAAGTTATATTTGATGATTCTACGGTTATATATTATGATAATTTAAGTATTATTAAAAATTCTAATAATCTCGTACAACACTCAAGAACAAATCATATCTCAATCAAGTTTCATTTTTTGAGAGAGAAGGTGAATGAAAAGGAAGTGAGATTAGAGTATATCCCTACTAAGGAATAGGTTGTTGATATATTCATAAATCCATTTACTAAGGATGTATTTGAATGTCTCAGAGGCAAGCTTGGGGTGATTGCCCCTCCTAATTAGAACTAAATATGTAGAGGTGTGCATTAGTTTGTGGGATAAAGCGTCTAATATTATGATACATATTCATGTGTAGAGGCTACTACTCAGAGGGAGTAGTCAATTTTAATGTAAATTAGGTTCTTACTGTTCTTAGAGGGAGAAGATGTAGAGTTTAAGGAGAGAGTTGTTTGTGTTAGGAACAAGATAACAGATACATAGCAAAGAAGGGGGGTGAATCAGTTGTGTTAAAAAATTCTAAACTTTATCCAACTTATTAACCTTAATCTTAGATTTGAATGATAAATATAAATGCAAGATCACAACACATCAATAAACACATAACACCAAGATTTCTGATGTGGAAATCTGGTTAAGGGAAAAACCATGGTGGGAATCAAAACCACAAGATGATGTACTTTGTTAAAATAACTTTACCATATTAGGAGTGTTACAAAGGGAGTGCACATGCATTTAGGGACACTTCCTAGAGATCACTTCTCAAATAAAACAAGGGTTTCAACCCAAAGGAAGGCTCACTACACTACAACAATCTTTGATTACAATTTATAATGGAAAACAATCCACAACTCATGAACAAAATGATAGAATCTCTAGCATGCCAATACAATTATAATGAAGTACATCAAATATATGCCTAAATCATAGATTCTAGTCATACCTCTTCACACAATCTCACCACCATCCTCTACACACTCATATTTTCTTCACAATCATAAATGATTGCATTGTTTTATACATTACATCATCTTTATTTCTAGTAGGTCAGAAGAGGACCTAATTATAAAATATTAATTCATTATAGATCAATACATAATGTGATCCATTTAATGTCGGATAAGACATAGAAATAATCAATACCAACATCCTCAAACATGCTCCAAATCTATAAATCATGTCACGATCCTTCAAAACATGCTACGCCATCAAGTCAGACAAGAACAATAAGAGCAACAACATATTACATGAAAATAACCAAATCTGAACACATAACCCAATGTGATCCAACAACATGAATATGAAATGATCTTGAAACATTATCAAGAAACATGAAATTCCATGAAAGCAACAAGAACAACTTTATCTTATAATTCATGAATATCTCTACACTGTTCATCATGAACACAAAACAAAAACCTCTTTCATTAAAGAAACCCATCTTTCCAACATCTAAATACCAAACCACTCGAGATAAGGACACACATCCATGTGCTAAAATCACCACTAGGTTAGAAATCAAGATTATTACATAATAAATCCATACTGATCCAAGAACTGTAACATTGTCACTTTCTAAACAACCAAAATACCAGTATTTGATAAATCATTCATAGCTCACTCAAATCAACACGTGAACCATTGTAAATTTACATAGGTCAATTAAGACATCCTTGAAACCATATTTACCTTCACAATATTTTATCTTGAATACAATAGTCATACCAAATAAATCTTCTCACTGAACATCTCAGAAACATTGTTACCAATAGTAGGAATATGTTGACATCAATGACAAAACATTAATATCAACACATATATGCATGATATCTTAGTAATATCCATTAATATCACCTTTTGAATTTATGTAAACATATGATGTGAAAAATGAAATCAATGCAAAAATAAACCATATCACTAGTACTACCAACAATATCCATGATATACATTTTAGAGTCTCTCTAACAATCTCTCAATCAGAATTTAAAATCTCTACTCATTTGTTCCATAATCAATACATGACTTCTCTCCCCATATACATATACCTTTTATTTCACATTACTATCTCTCTCCCTTTCACATTAATGACAAAGGCACATATATGCACTAAGTCATAGAAGCCAAAATTACGAACAAACATCTCTCCCTTAAATCTGAATAACTGACTCGTGAAAATGACTACTCCCCCTTAGTAGTAGCCATCAAAATATCAATCTAGAATAATGGTTATATTTGTAAGTACATTGGAATGACCCCAAGCTTACCTCGGAGATACTCAAAAGTATCCTTTGGCAAGGGCTTTGAGAAGATATCTACAATCTTCTCTTCAGTAGTTACATATTACAATCTGAATCCCTTTTCACTAACCTTGTCTATCAAGAAATGATATTTGATAGATATATTATTTTTATTTAAATGTAGCACAAGATTGGTTGAACTATTGATAGCACTTGAGTTGCCACAATATATAGAAATCGGCTCATCAATACTCACTTTGATATCTTTCATCATTTGCTTCATCCATATCACTTATGTACAATTAACAAAAGCATACTCAGCTTCAATAGTAAATTTTGATATATAATTTTTCTTCTTACATTCCCATGAAACTAACCTTTTTCTCGAAAATAATGCTTCACCACTTGTGATCTTTTTTTCATCCATATTACCCGCCCAATCTACATTAATAAAAGAACTCAACGTAAAATCATCATCCTTATCATACCATAAGCCATGATCAATTGTTCCCTTCAATTATCTTAATATCCATTTAGTACCAATCATATTGTTGTTCTTAGGTATGGGAACAAGAATTCATGTCCTGTTCTTCAATATGTTCCAACTCTTCTTCCATAGCTTTAACCCAATTTTCATCTTTGCATGATTCATCAACATCCATAGGTTCAAGCTTAGAAATAAATAAAAAAAAATCATTTCTATCAATTCTTCCTCTAGTCAGAACACCTTGATTCCTATCACCAATAATTTAATTTTCTAAATGATTTAACCTTACATACCTTGGAGTCTTCAGATTTGCATTTATAGATGACTCTTTTATTTCCACCTCTTCCTTATTTCCAACCTTTTTGTCATGTTCTACCGAACCATTCTAATTATGATTCTAATTTTGTGCTTCCATTACCTAATTATCTTCTTCATCATCTGATTCATAACTACAAGATCTAGTTTTTTTCTAATAACTTTTATTCACTTTGAAATTAACACTTTCAATTATCTTTCACAATCTATAGTTATCACATTTGTATTCTTTTCTCTTTGTAAAATAAAAAAGAAATATTCCTTCAACACATCTAGGATCAAATTTCTCTAAATCTTCATCTATTTTGATATAACATTTTCTTCAAAAAAATCTAAAGTATTTCACTATAGGGACATGACCATAACAAAGCTCATAAGGGGTCTTAAAAGTACATTTCTTGATTTGAACTCGGTTCTATGTATAGACTACAATGCTAACCGATTCTCTCCAATATATTTATTTTACATTTCCTTCAATCATCATAATCCTTGTAGTGTCAAGGATAGTTCTATTTCTTCTCTCTATAGTACCATTTTTTTGTGGGGTTCACAGAGCAGACATTTTCCTCTTTATTCTATGCTCTTCACAAAATGTATTAAACTCACAATATGAAAACTCACCACCCAATAACTCATTTGACTACAAAATACAATGAAAATTTCCAATGAAAGTCCAATAATTAATTGTATTTTCAGGTACCTGTGAAATTTTCAATTTTTTTTTTAAATTTGTGCCTAACGTTGTCAAAATTCGGACTCTCATTTTTTCTCGCTATTTTGACATACACTTAAATTCAACTAACCCCTTCCATCAACATGTATATGGTTAGCACCACCTTAATTTCTATGGTAATTGTGAATGAGATCTTTCAAAACTATTATAAAGCCCTCTAGTTCAATGGTTTGGAGATAAATTTACTAATTTCTCACAAATGCAACATTGGAAAATTCTTAAAATTTGATTATTTTAATGTCAAAGTTTAAAGAAGTCATGTTAAGGTGCATCGGTAAGCCTTTGGGTGAAGTGGATTTATTTTCATCATTGATAGTGATTGTTAAGTTGAAGAGAGTAAATAATCTTGTTATCTGCCTCACCTATCTGTTTGAAGGCCTTAATTCAAGTTTGGGTCAATAGTAGCCTTGAAGTTTGCATGTTGGTGTTGGATGGTTTTAAAAGAATATATGGTCAACAATTTATCTATACTTATGACAATGTTTTGCTATACTTGTGAGTTTTCTATACTTACAACAATTTGTTATAGGCTGAATTGTTTTGGTGCAAAATATCAAAATTATCTGGTTTTGTTACCTATCTATGATTAAAAATTATTGGAGTGTGGGTTTGATATTTTTTCAAATATTCAAGCTTGGTAAAGAATCATATAAGATAATATTATTATAGAACAAAATGAAGAGACACTTGCTAGATTGTGGGCTATATTGAAAATAAAGGGTGATAGTAAATGTTATTGTCCTTCCAATAATTGCAAGGGCTTAAAGACAAGAAGATTTTTTTATCACAACAACTGAAAAACATTGTAGGAAGCATGGTTAAATTGAAGGGGGGCATGATTATTATCACAACATGTTAGAAACATTATCTTCAATAGTAGGAGTATGTTGAAATCAATGAAAAAACATTAATGCCAACACATATATGCACAATTTTAACAATATATCAACATTTATACCCACCATGGTTTTTCCCTTGATTAGGTTTTCATGAAAAAATCTTGGTGTTATGTGTCCTGTATGTATTGTGGATCTATGCTTGCATGTTTAATTATCATATCTAAGAATAAGGTTAAAGTTTGTAAGTTGCATACGTTATAGGACATTTGATTCAGTTCTTCCCCCCCCCCCCCCACTTAATTATTTGTTTCCCTATTTCCATCAATTGGTATCAGATCCTAGTTCCTCTGAGGGAAGCATAATTTCTTGAGGTGATTAAAGATGATATATTACAAGAACGATAGTCCAAGATTTGAGGTAAAAATTACTCTCTTTGGAAATGTTGCATGGATTGTTATTTGAGATGCATTGGTGAAAATTTTGGGGAGATTACCAAGAAGTCGTATAATCGTCCTAAAACTCCTACTGTGCATGATGAGAAAAAGAAGGTTGAATACAACATTAGAGGTAAGGAAGCATTGTTGAGTGCCTTTCGTGATACCAAGATAACAAAAGTAATGGAATTGAAGACTACTTAGGAGATCTAGAAGAAGTTGGAAACCTTGTATGAAGGTAACACTTATGTGAAGCTTGCATATTTGCAGAGCCTAAAAGAAAAATATGAGACATTGAGGATAAGAGAAGATGAGAAAATTATTTCTTACATGTAGAAGGTGAATGAGCTTGTATGCAGTACTAGATGTGTTGGTGGAAAGTTGGATGAATCAGAGATTGTTTCTAAAGTACTTAGATCGTTACCTCCTTCCTACAAACACAAAGTTGATTCTACTCAGAAAATCAAAACTATGAAAATGTAACCAAATACATGTTGAATGGTAAGATTTCATATTTTGAGATGAGCGAATTTGGTGATGCCCTTCCTAAGGTAGAATCTGGATTCAAGGATACATTTTCTAGAAAGGATAAGCATAGATATGATCCAGGAGAAAATTCTTCAAGAAGTACATCCAAATATCAAAGGAAATGCAAGAAATTGAAGATGAAGAGTGTGAGCTTCGAGAGATTGAAGCCGTTATTTCCAATATATTTCCCAAAGGTGTTGTTAAGTATGAAGGAAAGTTTCCTCTTAAATGTTTATCTTGCAATAAGATTGGTAATTTTTCATCAAGGTGTCCATAAATAGTTCCTAAGTTCAAACCTAAGAAACCTATATTTTAGAAGAGATGGTATTATGTTGATGATGAAGGTGTGATAAATGATGAATATGATAAATATGGTTCAATTAATAGTGAGTGAGTATTTTTTTCTATCAAGGAAGATGATCCCGACTCTACTAGATACATGAATGAGGAAAGAGCTTTGGCCGCACAAGTTGAAGAGAAATATGAATGGGTAATTGACAGTGGATGTTCACATCATATGATAGGTGATAAGAGAAATTTTATAAGTTTGGAAAGGTATGATGGTGGTGTTGTAAGATATGGATATGATACACCTTATTTAATACATGGCAGAGGATCCATTACTCTTGGTGGTAAGAACAATACTGATGATGTCTTGTATTTAGAAGGTTTAAAGAATAATATTTTGAGTGTTGGAAAATCAGTTGACAAGGGATATGATCTACAATTCAAGAATGGAAAGTGTACAATTTTGGGAAGTTCTAGTGTTGAAATTGCTTCAAGTAAACAAATGAAAGGTAATGTTTTTTATTTGAATAGTGCTGAGAAAAGATGCTTGATTTCTCAGATTGATGAAATTTGGTTATGACATAAAATGATGTATCATGTCAATTTTGATAATATTGTCAATATAATTTTTATTCAAGTTGTGAGAGATATTCCTATATTGAAGAAACCTATAAACCCTATGTCAAGAAATGTCAATTGAGAAATCAAACTAGGTGTACTTTCACAAGTAAGAATCATTGTTCAAGTGGATTGTTGGATCTTGTTCATACTGACTTATGTGGTTCTTCTAGAGTGAAATTTTTTTATGGAGACAAATATTTCATGTTGATGATTGATGATTATTCAAGGTTGATGTAGCTTACTTTCTTAAGGGAGAAGTATTAGGCCCTAGACATATTCAAAATTTTCATGGCTATGGTTGAGACAGAGACAGGTTTGAAGCTGAAGTGTCTAAGATTTGACAGAAGTGGTGAATTCACTTCTAGTGAGTTCTATTTATTTTGTGAAGAATATAGCATAAAGAAACAGTTGTCTCCTCCGCAGACCCCTCGGCAAAATGGTGTAGTGAAAAGGAAAAATAGAAATTTTCTAGACACTGCAAGGAAAATGATGATGGAAGAAAATATATCACATGTTTATTGGAGAGAAGCGGTGAGTACTGTAGTTTACACACTTAATCGAGTGCAAATAAAAGATGATAATTGTAAGAATACTTATGAAATATGGTTTGTTCATGTTCCTACTGTTAAATATGTCAGAATATTTGGAAGAAAATTTTATATCAAAAAATATGAAGATATAGGAAAGTTTGATGCAAAATGTGATGAAGGTATTTTTCTTGGTTATTCAACAAAAATCAAGGCATACATATGTTACAATAACAGATTGAGGAAGATATTTGAGAGTGTAAATGTCAAGGTTAATGAAGGGAATAAGAAACAATCTAGATCTTGTGGATATGATTTAGATGATCAAGATGATAGTAAAAAGAAAGTAAAACAACCTCAAACTCAGAATCAAGTTCAGATCATTCCAGGAGATCCAGAAGAAGAAACAAGTGTTGAATTAGGAACACAAGAATCTAAAATTAGGGATAAATTTAAGAAACCCCCCACCCCTCTCGAAAAGTATAAAATTGTGGCGAATCACATTTTTTTTGGAGGGAAAATTTTTAATATTGATGACAAATTGTGGTTCAAATTATAGATATTTGGTGGAAAATTTTTTAATACCGTATACCATTTTTATAAAAATATGGCGACAACAAATGATTTTAATAGGAAAATTATTAATTTAATTGGCGAAGCTGGAAAATTTTATTGATAAATTATGGCAAATTTTTTTTCCAAATATTGTAATTAATTATTTGTCATGGCGAATGTATTTCAAAAATACATATAACTAGGCGATTTAAGAGAATAGTTGTATAGTTGGTATGGCGATTTAATAATTGGAAATAAATATTAAATTTTCATTCTCAAAGAATGACACGTGTGATGTTTCTGGAGAGAGTTTTCATTCTTCTTGAATGTAAATGAGTGATTGTTGTGATAGTATATTCTTTTGGTGTTTATGAAGTGGGTGAATCTTCGTGTTCGATCCTGATTGTTAGGGGGTGTAGCACTATGGTGTGAATCCTTCTGGTTCTTTACTAGATTAGTTATCGGCTTCTAGGAGTAAGCCTAGTTTTAGGGGAGGAGGATGTAATACCTACCCCTTTGTCTGTCTGCCTGTGTCAGTTTTTGATCTCTTTTAGACCATAGTATGTTTGTGTTAGCTCTTTCAGGTGATTTCAAGGATATTCATGCATTACGTTTTAGTATGTTATTGATCCATTATTATCATGTTGTATCTTTTGTGTATATGTGATTTAAGGTGATTTAATGATACTTATGTATATGTTAGGATTTCATTTCGGTTATGGTTTGTGACAATACTGACCTTATATTTATATGCACATGGATCATTGTATGTTTTCATTACTGTTTGATGTGCTTGGTATGGTATGGGACAGAGTCATAGTTACTTGCTTCAGCAAGATCCACACGATAACCTAGTCTCAACAATTGTTTGTCATATGATATATGCATGTATGTTCATCTTTGTGATGACAGGTTTGTAGGTACCGAGCTACGTCTTCCCTGAATTGACAGGAGTGAGCGTGCCCTATCACATTAATCTCAATGGTAAGAGTGGGGAGATAGTTTGCAGGTCCAAATCCTATCCTAAACCAAATTGTCCTAGTTAGTGGACAAGTATTTGTTTTGACTACCCTAACCAAATTCATATAGTTGATAGGAATTCGTGTATCGCTTTCCTTGATCATGTTTGATGTTGCTTGTTTTCGGTTTCAGGTGCTTGATTTGATTATTTGAGTGTTATATCATGTTATTTATTTAATTGAACATTATTGCAATTAATTATTAAATATAGGTCATTTAATTAATTGAAAATTAAATTAAATACCTATGTTTAATTGAAAGTTTATTTAAAGTGCAATTATTGAATATTAATATTTAATTGAATATTAGAGTAAATGAGCCTTTATACTTAATTACATAATTAAATATTAAGTTGCATGGATTATTGTGCTTTAGATATTTAAGTTATTTAAATTAATATTTTATTAATTACATGTGCAAGATTTGGTTGAAAAGGTATTTTCAAACTCAAGAGATCTCAACTTGAATTTAGGAGTCAAAGTTGAGTTGTGCAAGTAATTAGATATTTTAATTAATTAATTATTATTTTCTTTCAATTTTAGGGAGAGTCCTTTTAGGAGTTAACTGAATGTGTTGTCATGGGGGTTTTGGTTGATTAGGGAAAATGGATCCTCATTAAGGGGATTCTTCTCTCATTTGAACATAACAGGTTTTTGGGAGCATTTTTGGAAGCTTTGGTGTGTGCCTGGTTTTGGATCATAATTTTGGAATTTTCCTTGCTTGAAATTTTGCATTGTGTATTCTTCAACAGATATTGAGGTAGGGTCTTGTTCACGTCAATTCTGGTTTTTCGGATCCCTGTCTTCTATGCATCTGAAAAGCTATGAATCCTTGCTTGGTCATTCGTTGCTTGTTTATTTTGTGTTTTGAGGGTTTCAATTGGGAAAATATGTTTTAGATCATTTTGAGGTTTTATTCAAGTTTGCATGTTAGATCTGTGCTTGTAGGCATAAGGGGTTTCGTTTTATAGCATCAAGTGTAAATAGGTATTAGGGTTTCTAGTTTGAAATTATTGTTGAAATATGTGTTTATGAAAGCTTAGATCTTATATTTTTATTGTTTATCATTACTTGGCATAGTCCAGTTATGCTGTCCGAATTTTGTTGGGAAATTCCCTATAAAACCCTCAGAAAATGATAAATCAATATGCTCTATAGTTAAAACTATAGTAGGAGAAAAAAATAAATTCTTCCCTTGAAAATATCCTTTGGCAAAAATTAATTGGAAGAAAAAAAAATGCTCTCTGTAAAAAAAAATACAAAGTTAAAAATGTTACACCAGTCAAATTGAAATTGACAAAAGAGACAAAAAAAAGGGTCTTCTTTTGATATTCCAATTTTTGAAATAAAATTAAAAATAAATAAATAAATTTACAATTGCACGCTGTATTGTTTTAAATAAAAATTAAATTTAAAAAAAAAAATTAAAAATGTTTGGGGAGGCGGGTGGTGGGGGCCACCGCACCCCCTGTCCCCTCACCCAGCGGGGACCGCACGACAGTCCCTTACCGTGGGAGGCAGGACCTGCCTTTACGGCAGGGACCCTGTCGCCGCACGACAGGTCTGCCGGTGGATACTCCCATAAAGGGAGTGGGCGGGGGTAAGAAGAAAGGGATGGTGGCCACGGGGACCCCCCCCCAATATATTTGTTTTTAAAAATTTGTTTAATGCATTTCAAAATTTTAAAATGTAATTCAGTTTTTTATATAGTTTATTATTATTATTATTGTTAATTTATATTTTAGATTAGGTAAATTATTTACTTATTTATGTGTTAGTTGTGTAGATGGTATTTAATTCAGTTTGCATATATGTATTTATATATATATTTGTATATTTATTAATTTATATTTTAAATATGTTTTAGTTTTTATTTAAATACATAGATGTATATGTATATATTTTTATTTAGTTATTTAATGCTCAATTTAAAATATGTTGTTAAAACCTTAGTGTGACTGTTAAGATATCTAAGGTTTTATGATTGAGCGATTATTAAAGAGGAATTATTTTAATGGATTAATTATTAAAATTAAGGAGGTATTTATTTCAAGGAGAATTATCCTATAAAATTTATTTAATTATATTTTTATAATTTTGTAATTATAACTGAAAATTGGTAATTATTTCTTAGAAGTATTTATAAATTGTTTTATAAATAGATCTATAGGAGATGTTAAGGTTTTATCCATATGGAGTATTTAATTATTTCTAGTTAGTAATTTTTAATGAATAAATAAATTTGCATAATTAAGAATTATAACTTTGTTTATCCTTACGTTGACATTATATTCGATTTTATGCATTCTGAAAAGAATTGATTACACCATGATGTGTTTTGGGTGCGTGATTAAATGAAATGTATATTCTTTTGTGTTATCATGTTTTCGGGAATCTGTTGGGTTAGATGACCCTAGGACTTAAAACCAGAGGTTTGGGATTGTTATTTTGCATGGTATCTGTTGTGATGTTAATTTGTAATTTATAATGGTGTCATAGTCCTGATTTCCTATACCCAACCTAATTCTGTTATGATGTGCTTTATGGTCTTATTAGAATATTGTGGATGTGTTTGTGGTTATGGAGAACCTATGTGCTCCTGAATGGGCTTGATGCGATTTGTTACTATGTATATCTTCATGTCTTGATCTTGAGCTTAGGTAGGTTAACTAAGTGTATAGTGGGGAAGTGGCTTACAATGGGGGTCTAGGACCCTAAGCGGTTACTAGGTAAACCCATTGGCAAGTTACTTAATAAGTGAAAATATGTTACATTAAAGGGGTTTAAAATGAACTAATAAGATGTCTGAGTCGCCACCCAAGCCTTGAGTGTTGTTGCATGATAGGATGGGAGTTGAGATCCTTGTCTTTGTGAAAGGATCACTGAGCCACATAGTGTCACTTGAAGGCCAGAGTCAAGAGGTACTACTAGGGTTACCTTCAAAGTTGGACTTATGTGATGACACTTCCCTATATACAGCTTAGGTTATCCTATGTGTGTCAGTTACTTTTGGTGTTGTTTAGTATTCTTTGTTATGGTTTAGATTGCTTCTAGGATCTTCCTTTGCATTGAAGTATGAGGTCATGTGTACCTTGTTTGTATTCTTGTTGTTTATCCTGTGTGATGGGCATGTTACTATCTCCTCAGCACAGTGGGAGTGGACCTTTGGTTCCACGTGGTCAGGTGGTAGTGATTCTTATTACCATTGAGATTCTGACAGATTCTTCTTCATTCTTGGATGTTCCTTGTTGCAGTTTCATCTTCCTAGTCTTTTGGAGACTGGTTCAGTTTCATGAGTTGTATATTTGTACCATATGTGTTTAATGGTTATCATCCTTGGAGGATGCATTGTATTGATTATTATGTATTATTACATACCCTGTGATTTGTGCAGTGGATGTTGATTAGGTAGTATACCCTTATGGTATCAGTTGTAGGTGTAATCTTTATTATGGGATGTATATAATCAGTTTCAGATTATGTGACCTCAATGTCAGTTCTTTATTATTGTAATCATAGATTAGTTTGTTTAAGTAATTCTACGTCAAGGAACTCTCAAGAAGTGTTATCTATGTATGAGTTGTATTTCATGAATGTCATGTACTTTATTGTGTTGCTTCCGCATTGTTATTAATATTCTTTGTAAACATTTAAAAAAATTTATTCCATGAACTTAGTGTCGTGTTTGGGTTAAGTTCTCCTGGGTTCCCTGGCGAGGCATTACACTTGGTATTAGAGCCCATGTTTCTACACTTGGAACTCTGGGAAAATTGTGTGCCCATTAGAATGATTAGTTGTGCATGTTAGCACTTGTCTCCTCATGTCTTGAGAGTCATTGTTTATGATCTCTTATTTTTGTGTGTGGTTCTTCCCACTTGATTTGGGAAGTGATGTTTAGTCTTGGTTGCTATAGGTGGATACCTACTGAGGCTTGATTTGTGCTAGGACCTGTGATTGAAACTCTAGGGTCTCTAGTCTTATCGATGCTCATGAAGTTAGTAATCATCTATAGGAGCATTTTGATAGTGTATGTTGTATGTGATATATGGTGGTGATGGAATTCTAGTTGAAGAACTCCATGTTACATGATTACCTTTCCTTGAATGGTGTGTCATTCGTGAGTGACCTATTTCTTTGCCTCTTGAGTGTGATTTTATTGTTCATGCATGACTAGACTTGCATGTTGTATTGAATAGACTTTGTTTGAATTATATGAATTGTATGGTGTGAGTGTTGGAATCAACTCTAATGGAATATGATTGATATGAAAATTATAAATTAAATTCTTGTTTGTTCAATACATTGTGCATTGTTTGGATATATATATATATATATATATATATATATATATATATGTATCATTCATTAGGAGTGCATTAACGCATTTAGAATTGTACTCATTATTATAGATTAAATTGGGTAAAGGACCTAAGTACCCAAGTAAATGTGCATTGCATCCATAGTAGAATTCTTGTAGCTCTTAACCTATTTGTAGCAGTTTGAAAATGATTTAGTAGATATTAATGCTAGTAATAGAGTGGAATTCATAATTGCATGAAGTTGCATAAAATAAGATGTTAGAATTTATCATATTGTCGGTCTTGAGTGATTGTGTGCATACTCTAATGCATCTAACGTGAAAGATCTTGGATGTCGTGAAGTGACTACTCCCTTGAATGTGGCTAACCCTAGTCACCTAGTTAAGTGAAATTTTTTTCTTATTTTGGTTATTAAATTTTGGTTGACTGATATCTTGTTGTGTTGTATGTGGTCAACATTAATTTCTTTTGAATTTTCTTATTACTAGATTAGTCACCCAAATCTCTTTCGTTTTTTAGTTTGTGGCATTAGTCCCAATTGATTTATTGTTGAAATGGTACCCTTTTATGAGTTAATGTTGAACTTTGGAAGTTCTCCCACTTGGGCTTTTTCTTAGTCTTGTATGGTGGCTATTCTGAATGTTTGTGGTTGTTGACCATGTGTTGTGATAAGTATTGTTTCTATCATGTTCTTTATGGACCCCTGATAGTATGTGTAAGGGAGGACATCGTAGAGATGGCACTGTATTTGTATGTGAAATGAAATGCATTATATAATTTATGTGTTTGCGTTGGTGTTGCATTAAGTAAGGTTGCATGAAATGTTCAAATTTCTATTCGATATGAACATGGATATGTGTCTTCCATATTAATATTTAGTATGTATGTATTTGATGATTTTGAAAGCATTAAAGATATAGATTTATTTAGGAAATGTTAGATGATGAGTAAATGTTTAAGGTGATTTTTGGTTTATGCTTAAATTTGAGTTATATTACTCTTTGTGATTTGTTATGCATATCTTATAATAAGATAGTTAAGCTAATTTGCATTAGTTCTTCTTGAATGTAAATGAGTGATTGTTGTGATAGTATATTCTTTTGGTGTTTATGAAGCGGGTGAATCTTCATGTTCGATCCTGATTGTTAGGGGGTGTAGCACTATGGTGTGAATCCTTCTGGTTCTTTACTAGATTAGTTATCGACTTCCAGGAGTAAGCCTAGTTTTAGGGGAGGAGGATGTAATACCTACCCCTTTGTCTGTCCGCCTGTGTCAGTTTCTGATCTCTTTTAGACCATAGTATGTTTGTGTTAGCTCTTTCAGGTGATCTCAAGGATATTCATGCGTTACTTTTCAGTATGTTATTGATCCATTATTATCATGTTGTATCTTTTGTGTATATGTGATTTAATGTGATTTAATGATGCTTATGTATATGTTAGGATTTCATTTTGGTTATGGTTTGTGACAATACTAACCTTAGATTTATATGCACATGGATCATTGTATGTTTTCATTACTGTTTCATGTGCTTGGTATGGTATGGGACAGTGTCGTAGTTACTTTCTTCGGTGAGATCCACATGATAATCTAGTCTCAACCATTGTTTTCCATATGATATATGCATGTATGTTCGTCTTTGTGATGACAGGTTTGCAGGTACTAGACCGCGTCTTCCCTGAATTGGTAGGAGTGAGTGTGCCCTATCGCATTAATCTCAATGGTAAGAGAGGGGAGACAGTCTGCAAGTCCAAATCCTATCCTAAACCAAATTGTCCTAGTTAGTGGACAAGTATCTGTTTTGACTACCCTGACCGAATTTGTATAGTTGATAGGAATTTAGGTATCCCTTTCCTTGATCATGTTTGATGTTGCTTGTTTTCAGTTTCAGGTGCTTGATTTGATTATTTGAGTGTTATTTCATGTTATTTATTTAATTGAACATTATTGCAATTAATTATTAAATATAGGGTATTTAATTAATTGAAAATTAAATTAAATACCTATGTTTAATTGAAAGTTTATTTAAAGTGCAATTATTGAATAT
>MU224601.1:582565-608604 GCA_018584345.1 Thuja plicata
AGCCTAGAATGTCCTACAATTTCTACAAAAAAGGTGCTCATCCATCAAACATAAAAATACCAAAGAAAATAGCAGAAGAGTGTAAGGATAGAAAATGGACTCAAACAAAAATGAATGATTTTTGGAGCATGAGAAAGGATCTTGGTGAACCAAAGAAAAGTGCAGATTTGGATGATATAGACGAGGATATAGAGTTTAACAAATTGTGGAATTTGGAGCATCCTACCATGGCATACGACAATAGTTCTCCAGACAGTCAGGATGATAATCCATCAATTGCATTTACTCCAGGTCATAGTGGAGTCAATGACTACCGTAAACAAGTATATAGAAAAGGGGCAAACATTGCGAAAAAAATGGGTTATAAAGGTGGCAGTTTGGGTCCCATAGGAGATGGCATCTAGATTCCAATTGTCATATAAAAAAAATTTCATGGACCTGGTGCAGGCCTTGGGTTTGGAGAGGACACATTAGATTCATCAGGAACCACTATTCCCACAAGAACATCCATTACCACGGGTGGGATTGGGGAATCTACTGCTACTGGTTATGGTAGTGGCACTAGTGCCAGTGGGACTGGGAAACTTATACAACAAGTTCCCTCTCTAAAGAGGCCTCTAGAATCTACATAGAATCCCATAGAAGATGATAGTGTCAAGAAGCAAAAGTTTTCCACGTCCACAACATGGAGAGTCGATCCTAAAGAACTATTTGCACTTTCAAATTTAGCAAACCCCTCTATAAGTTTAAATCATCAAACAACATTAGTTATATCAACAGGCATTGCAAGCTCTACTTCACCTTTCAAACATTCAAATCCTTCTACAACACCAGATTTACGTTTCAAATATTTCTATGATAAATTTACATAAACAAAAACTAAGAATAAGGAAATAAAGAAGACATTGCAGACTGGTGCCCTTACTGCAACTGTAGAGGAACAACCTATATCCAATAGGGTTTTTCCAACATATGCCCCAAATAGAGACATGATGGAGTTCATGATTATTATTCCACCCAAAAAAGATGGAAACCCACCAGAGACTCAAATAGATCAGTCTAAATTTCAAGTTAGCACTCTCCAAATGAATTTTTCCAAAGTTAAAAATGTGGACAAAATCAATGTGTCAAAGTCTACAAACCAAGTGGTCTACAGTGCACTGCTAAAATTGGAAAGAGAGAAAAGTAAGCTCAAGAAAAATATAGAAAAGTTACAGGCAGACATTGCCAATGAAAAAGCAAAGAGGAAAGATTTAGAGAATAGTTTGAAAGAATTGTAGAAAAAGAGTAAAAAATTGACCTCTACATCAGCAAATACAGAGAAGGAACATGTGGAGGTAGTAGTGAAGGAACAGGAGCAAGCAGAGATGAAGGCACTGAGGGGGAAATTGGCAAAAATTACTAAAAAACTAGAGGAAGAAAGAGTCACTTCACAAAATTTATTTAAAACCATGGAGAGTAATGCTGCCTCCAACTGGGAAATGCAAAAGCAATTGGACTCTCAGGCGGATAAAGCCAATCATTGGGAAAACAAAGTAGTGGAAGAGAAAAATAATTCTGAAAAAATGGTAGAAGAACTAAAGAAGGCCAATAATACAATTCAAACTTTAACAAATACTAGTAATAATTTAGTGAAGATTACTAAAGAACACATTTGGGGCCAAATATTGGGGATGTTCGATAGCTTGTTTGAGTGGTTCGAAATGCTTCAAAGTATGAGAGTATGTTATGTGAAGCTTCATAAGAACATTGAATAGAACATGAATGTTGTCAAGAAAGAAAAAGATATTATGCAACAACTCTACAGTAAGAGTGATAGTTATCTATCAAACAAGGGAATTAGCACCCGCCTCGATGCCTCAGTAAAGGTATCAAGTATCATTCAAAAATGTGAGAAGCTACGGGAAGCATAGGAAATTGATGTCAAAGCTAAGAAGAAGATCTTAAAGATGGAACAAAGGAAAGAGAATTTGGAAAGTCTTGGTTTGCCTAAGGGATTTGATGCAAATAAGTTCATTGGAAGAGAAATTTACAAAATAAGGTTGCAAGACAAAATAAATATTGATTTACGCTTTCTTCCTACAGACTTATCTCCTGATACATTCATGGATTTCATCAAACCAGTGAGAACTTTGAATGGAGTTTTAGAAGCAACAGTGCTTTCAATTCACACTTCCAAATATGAATTGCTAATGAAGTTGCAGGAGTGTGACTATACTATGAACCAAATTGTTCTTCCATCAGAGGATGTTTGGACTGGCCGACAAAGATTTCTCTGAATTTTGAACTATTGTAAATTGTAATGTATTGAAAATGACTACAAAACAATTTGTGCTCTATCTAATTTTCATGGTTTCCAATTTAATGTATGTTGAGTTACTCTATTTTTTTTGAACTACTGTAAATTATAATGTATTGCAAATGAATACAAAATAATTTGTGCTCTATCTAATTTTCATGGTTTCCAATTTAATGTATGTTGAGTTACTCTATTTTATTCAGTTATTCTTAGTTTATTTACTCTATAATATGCTATTGGAAATTTGGAATACAAAATTTCATTCAACAATTTCAAATTCAAATATGAATGATCATTGATGATGCGATACAAACTATAGTAAATTATAATGATAATCTTTTTGCTCAAATTTTAATGATGAAACATAATACATTCTTGCTTTTCTAAAATGAACATTGAATGATAGGATATGGTAGTTAATAAGTTCAAAAAATACCTATTCATGTGTTCAAGGATGAACTTTTTTGTCTACATTATGTCTTAGCCAACATTTCTTGGTCTACATTTAATATTGTAATTAAGTATCATTATATATTTTTAATTAGGTGGAGAGTGTTGAGATGACATTGTTGATTTTTCCAAGTTTGATGATATGTATAAATAAATGTAATAATCTTGTATTCATGTGCAGAGAAGTAGATGTATGAGTGAGATAAATGTATATGTACGCAATGAAAATTTTAGAAACTGCACCATGATGAGCTTAAAAAAGGGAATCCAAAACCTTGTTTGATTTTCTCTTAGAGATTTTTGTGGGTGTGCTTTCCCAACACAATACAACAAATCACACTATGATTAATTTCTTTCTTGAGGTGATTGATGCAAACTAATAAAATGATGAATAACTCAAGAACATGGATGAATAAATTGCCTCAAGCTTTCACCATTGATGCAAATGGAGATTCAAACTAATAAACTAAGATGAAATACAAGATTAATCTAAGATTCATTGACCATTAACCTAGCATGTGATTTCTAGATTCAACAATGAAATAATATTGAAAAGTATGAGAATGAACTATGAAATCCTAGAGCAATGCTAACATTATAAGGGTGCCATCAAAATGTTGAGTCCACTTTTTGGCCAAAAAGTGGAACTATTTTTCCTATTTTTTCAAATTCATCCTGTTTGAGATGAATATTTGAAGCACTTAGAGATTAAATCTTAAAACAATTCAGTAATATAATTTGTACTCAAAGTCTACTTTCCAAATATGTAATTTATTTTAATACCTAGGTGATCAAATTTTAATTTTGATAGGAATTACTAAAACCCACATTTTAAAAGTCCATGTTTCAGGACTGTACTATGCCCGTGTATAGCAAGCAGAATTTGACCTAAATGAAACTATTTCTCTAAATCCTTTTGGGAAATGGTATGTAACACAGTTAAGATTGATGACAATATTTTTTGTATTTTTTTGTTCAATATATTTTATTATTATTTTTTATTAGGCATAATTGTTGTTTTTAAAATCTCTCATGTACGGCAAGCATAATTTGACCAAAACATATGATTTTTTAATTTTTAATTTTTAAAAGTGTGTAGAATTATCTCTAGTTTGATGTCAGATAAATTTTTTTGCGAGAAAATTTCAAATAAAAAAGTTATTGAAATAACAAAATAGCCTCTTTTCTTTAGTTTGTAGACCTGTTTCAATAGAAATTCAATGAAAAATAAAAAGTTTAATCAAGTTTACAAACACATTACATATTTGGAATCTGCACAATCAAATCTATAATGGCCTTTTATTTTGTCAAAATTTTCCTCTGAAAATATCTTTGGATATATGTCTAAAGTCCTTATTTTGTATGGACACTAGTAGAGCATTCAAGTTGCAGGTCAAACTAGGTCCAAGGCTTTGGCTCGGCTACCCACGCCTCTTTCCAAACCAAAAGCCAACAATAAAAGCGGGCTTGAAATTTAGAAAAATTAGAAATGGGGTCTTGTTTAGTAAACGTTACCCCGTTTACCATTTTTAAAAATCATAACATATAAATGAATTGATGGAAGGTTTTCTTTAAAAAATAATATTTTTTCAAAACGGTGTCCCATTTTGAAACAGGGCTCCATTTCATTTTTCAAAATGGGACCCCATTTTAAAACAGGATCCCATTTTTTTTTTTGAAATGGGACCTTGTTTCTAAAATTTTAGGCTTGGGATCCTGAAGCTAAATGAGACCCCATTCATTCTAAGCGGGAACCCATTTCGTTGAGTGTGATTTTGCAAATTTGGATAAGTATGAAAGTTCAACCATAAGTGGACTCAACTTCTTGCACTTACCCATAACAATGCATAAAAATAAAAATGATTAATTTGCAAGGGGTGAGGCCTCCTATCTATAGATTTTTGGAAGGGTTAGGTAGGGTTTTGGTGGGAGTGAAGGAGATTAAGAGGTAAAATAATCGATGGTTAAGATTAAGAGGTGGAACAGAGGTGTTGACTTTTCAAGTGGAGGGAACAAGAATTTGAAAAAGTCACATGTGTGTGCGAGTGATTAAGGCTAAAAGGGTTTTAATTACCTTTTAAGTGTCATCATAGGAAAATTAACCAAAAGCAAGGAGAAGTGAGATTAAAATTAAATTAGATTTGATTTAAATGGGATTTAGAAGAATTTTAAAGAAAATGGAGAGATTTAAATAAATAAAATTTATTTAAATAAGGAATATGGAGGAAACATAAATAAAAATAGAATTTTAATACATTGTGAGTAGTATTTAAATAAATTAAATACAAGGTGATGAATTTATTTAATAACATTAAATATATAGTTGAATATAAAAAAATATAGCTAATATATAAAAATTAACTATATTATTATAGGCAATATTAATTAAATTAATA
This sequence comes from Thuja plicata, assembly GCA_018584345.1. Classification (NCBI taxonomy): domain Eukaryota; kingdom Viridiplantae; phylum Streptophyta; class Pinopsida; order Cupressales; family Cupressaceae; genus Thuja; species Thuja plicata. The sequence goes on from MU224601.1 coordinate 587,711, forward strand.
TAGAATGACAAGGGACAATTTAGGTTGTCTATATTTTGCCCCTCTTTGATGCAGTGTCAAAATCGGCCTCGTGTCAAAGAAGAGAAAAGAGGAGGATGTCCCAGAGATCGCAAAAAGATGGAGAGAAAGGGAGGTGCCCCCTCAAGAAAATAGGACAAAAGAAAAAAATTTAGGAAATTTTCTCGAAAGAAAGGGGAAAAGGATGAAGAACGAGGAAGGCAAAATGCTTCCTAGGGGGTTTGGGGAAAAGCAGGAATAGGATGCCCCAATCAGGATGAATAATGAATAAATATGAGCCTCATAATGCAAATTACAAGAATGCTAAGAGAAACTAATTAATATGCCAATTTTATCTAAAAATTCTATGCAGACATGCAAAACTGATCTAAAAATGCAAAAGGGAGATATTTTTAGTGGGATTTGTATCGTGTTAATATTGGAGAGCACACCCTATTTTAGTGTTGTAACAAGAGGTATGGATCACATGCCGGAGAGTGTGGATGACATGATTTTATTACATTGTGAAACACAAATATAAAATTAACAAAAAGGCGTCATAACCAATCATTCATTCGGTCCATAGTGCTTTCCATGAACATGATTGGATGATGTAGGCTTGATAAGCCAACATTGGAAGGCATCCTGATAGGCAAAGATTGATTGATGTAAAAAAGGCATTTGCGGACAATAGCTATGAAATGAATAAGTAGCTAGGACACTCGATCTCAGAACTGATTTGGTTAAAACTCATGTGGTCAAAGTGTCTGAAATATTAATCTCAATGGAATGAAGGAGAATGTAGTTTTATGGGATAAAGCTTAGTTTGATGGTTGGAATAGGTGGAAGAGCATGTGATTAGATGATGATGGAGAAACTTGATTTGGTAAAATGAAATTGTAGAATAATATGGATTGAATAGGATGGAAGAAAGATAAATGGATTTGAGTAGAAGATAAATGGATTTGATATGAAAGGATTAGATTTGATTGATTTAAAATATGGATAAGGGATAAAAATGGTTTGGGACCAATGAAAAGGGAGAATCAAGGAATGATAGAGTATAGAAGGATGAAGAAGTGGATTGGATAGGAAATAGATGGATGGAATTGATGGATATGTAATATGGGATCAAAGGATGGAAATATAAGAGCTATGAAATGCCCCACACTCAAGGTTGGAAAATGAATTATGGGAAGACGGGGATAAAGGATGTATGAAATATAAGGATGTTGTGTAAGGGATGTGAGTGGAAGACTAAAGTATGGGGAATAAGGGGAGTAGGATATAAGGACTATGTTGCAAAGGATTCCCCCATACCAGAGGTGGGAGAATGAAAGATGAGGAAATGGTGGGTAAACATGTATGAGATGGAAGGATGGTGCTTTATCAATGTGCATGAAGGGAATAAAGGATTTTTTTGTCCAAAGCATGTATGGATGTTTTAGTGCCTCTAGTTTGAATGAAGAGAAAAGGTAGGAAAGGTGGAAATGGATATGAGATAGAGGATATGAATAGGACAGGGGATAATTATATGGAGGATATATATGGAATAGGATAATGGATAATGTATGGAGGAAATGCATGGGATAACCAAGATCAAAGACATGGAAAGGAGGATGGAATTATATAGGATTATGGATGGGGGATAGAGGAAATAAATAGGATAAGGAATATGTCATGGAGGATATGGATAGGATTTCAAGATCAAATATGAAAGGTGGATGGACTTATATAGGATTATGGATGGTGGATGGATAGTGAATAAAGGATATGGTAGGTGCATATGGATGGATGGAATGAATATGATATTCAAGATCGTAGATGGGAAAAGGATGATGTATGTAGATAGGATGATGGGTGGTGGATAGGGGATGTGTAGGATATGTATGGTAGCATAGTATGGATGGAGCTTGCCCACAAGTATAGAGTGCAAGGGAATGGAAGAAAATGCATATGTGATAGGAAGATGGAGGGAGGACTCAAGCATCTAGTTCCATGGATGGTATCTATTGATATGCCCCTTTTTTTTACCAAGGCATTTTTTATATGCGCATAGATTTTGGTAGGATTGTGGGAAGGGAGATGAGATAAAAGATAAGGATTTATGAATAGGATTAGATTAATGGGATGGAAGGATGAGGAAGGATTTGAGAATAATGGAGGGAATGTTGGAATACTTATGAATAAATAGATGGAGGAGTTGAAAATATCATCATTGGAACACACCTTGAAGGGTGTGGAGTTTTAGAGGGGAGGATGGACTAGAAAAAGTGGATTTTGGGACATAAGAACCCAAAATAGATGAAGGAGATGATGGAAAAAGGATAGTAGATTTTGGTGTATAAGGGCCCAAAATGGATTTGGAAGATGAAGAATTGGAGAACTTGTGAGTGGAAAAATATTTTGGATTAGCAAGTTGGGAAGCCAAGTTTGATTTTTATTTTATATGCATTGATTCAATGTGTAGATTTGGAATCCACGTGAATTTTAAATTTTTCTCTTTGGGTTTTTGTGGCCTTTTAAATTTTTCTTTCTTTTTTATCATATTTTTCTTTTCCTGAACATATCATTTAGAGGGGACATGTTAATCCATGATTTTCTATGGATTTTGAACTTTATGCACTTTAGTGTTGGCATCCAATTTTATTCCATTAGCCATGGTATGGGTGCACGAGGATAGATGGTTTGGAGATTTTATGGATGGAATAAAGGAGGATTAGTGTTGGAAGAAATGCAAGGATGTGTTCCTTTTTTTTATCTTGCTTGGGGATGGGAGGTGATGGAGTGGTGAACTTGGATATGATGGATGGAGGTATGTAAGGACCCAAAATGGATGGAAGGGATCTAAGGTTTGACTTTAGGACATAAGGACACAAACTGGATGTGGATGAGTAAGGGATAAAGTTTGGAATATAAGGTCCCAAAATGGATTTTGAATATGGATTATTGGATCATTTGAATTTAGATTGAGATATTTTGGATATGGAAGGGGTGGAAGGTACACCAACATCTTGAGACATTCATTTTCAATGGGATACTTATTATTTTGTAAACAAGATGTGAGTCCAGGTGAATGGGGAAGGGATATGGAAGGAAAACTAAGTGTTTGAAGGAAGCCATGATGGATAAATGTGGAGGAACCAAGTTTATATTTATGGTGTTCATGGATGGTTTTGTAGGTGTAATGGAATATTGTAGAGTATTAGGATCATGTGAGGGATTAGGATGGATAGTATAATCTTGAGATGGATTGGGATCATGACATGGAGGTGAAGGGGGACTTTGATCTTGATTTTGAAAGGGATTATGTGGTGGAGTGGAAGGGATGATGGGATCTTGGGATTGAGGGGTATCATGGGATATGGTAGAGGAGATTGAATTATGAGATGGAATTATTTGAACTTGGCATGGAGGAGGATTAGTGGGTGGGATACAAGGAATATATTCATGAAGTGGAGGGGAGTTTAAATCTTGAGATGGAATGGGATCATTGGATGAGGTAGAGGATATACTTTTCTCTTGGAATCAAATGAGATTAGGATATGGAATGGTTTTATCTTGACAAGAAGGGACTCAACTATATGATATTTGATGTATTGGATTTGATTTGATGATGATCAAGATTTGGATTGATTGGTTTGATTTGATGAAGTTTTGATTTGATTAGGTGCTCCTAGGTCCAAAGATAAGTTTTGAAAAGATGAGGGTGAAGTATTGATGATAGGATTGGATGATCTTAAATGATGGATTATTAATGGATGAGGAATTATTAAGATTAGAGGAATGAATAAGGATGATTAGGAAGAATGTTAATGATTAGGATGATCAAGGTAGAATGAAAGATGAAATATGATTAAGAAGAATATGAAGGACTTAGATGAGGTTATTAGGATGAAGGAAATGATGAAGAAGGAAGATAGTTAGGAAGATTATGGATGATTAGGATATGATGACTAGGATGATTAGGATAAGATGGGTTATTGGATTGGATTAAGGAGATGATTAAGAATCTGATGGTTGATTAGGTGATGAGGATTAGAAGAAGTAGGAATGATTGGGATTTGAGGAATTATTTGGATGATTAAGAGGGGGATTAGGATAAGAAGTATGATGATGATAAAGAAGTGGGTTGATGTGGAGATGATGAAGGCTTGACTTGGAGTAAAAGTAGACTTCAAGTAGTCCTACCCTAAGGAAATTTTCTTAGTGATAAAACCATCACTCACTGACTTAGGTACACACCAAATAGCTAATCAGAATATGGCCCCCACTAGCCATGAAATAGGTCTAGTGATGTCGTATTAGTTGAATTCAAATGCTAATGGGGGCACTATATGGTGAGCATCTTGGGGGATTTACTATCTCCCTTGCACTTGGATTATCTCACCTTCAGAGGTGAACCAAGCAGCTTCTATCTTAAGGGTTTCAATAAGGGAATCTATTTGTAACTATCCCTCATAAACCTACAAGCAAGATTGATGCCTATAGCCCTACGAGTACTAGATTAACATAGTTCTGTACACAAAATTGAGGCCTCTCATCCCTACGAAAATATAGCATACATAAAATGTATAAATAGTTACATCCTCTAAGACTTTAATCTCAAAAAGGATTTTTATTATAGTGGGTTAGAAGGGTCAAGTTTGCTTGTTCCCACTTGAGTCATTCCTGTGGGAATTTTCCCTCAACGATAGGCTCTATAAGGTAAAAACAAAAAATGAAAATGGATAAAAAGTAGAGGCTTAGATTTATGATTTTTGTTAAAGAAAAAGAGCATACTCTCGTACTATATTGCTTCTCCCAAAAATGTCAAACACATATTCATTTACTGAAGATTCCAATGCAAGTGATGAATCAATTAGGTTTGGATTTATTATTATCTCTAAAGAGATAAGAGCATACTCTCCTACTACTCAACTAACCACAAGAAATGAACCTTCCTAATAAAACTAGGTTCCTAGAAAATTAATTTAAAATAGACACGATGTTTGCTTGAAACTCCAAGACAACCTACAAAACCAATCAGTTAGTAGTCTTAGATTTTTCAAAGTCTTCAAACAATGTCCTACAAAACAAGTGAATTAGTATTCTTAAAATATTTTGTCTTGGTCAAAAATCCTACAAAACCACTGTTAGAAGATAGAAAATATCAAAAACCTACAAGAAATTCCAATCAACAACTCTAAAATGCAAGATACAATGAAAGGAAACTAAAATATGCAAAGACACCTATCTATAGGAGGAGATACCTATCTATCAGAGATGCCTATCTACAGGCAGACACACATGTCCATTAGAGATGTCAGTCTACAGGCGAAGACACTTGTCAGTCAGAGATGCCTGTCTACAAATAGAGATACATGTCCATCATATATACTTGTCTATAGGTAGAGATTATTATCTATCGAAGATGTCTATCTATAGGTAGAGACACATTTCCATCAAAGATGCCACTCTAGGTGTCAAGACGCATATCCGTCAATCCAATAGAAAAACCTGCAAAAAAAAAAATAATGAGTAAAAACTAGGACGTGGGTCCCACCAGGCGTGGCCAAATGTATGCAATGAAAATTATTTTAGCTTCACCACAAATCAAAGCATGGAAAAAAAAGAATGTGAAGTATTCAAAACATGCTAAGAAACTTGAAATGCAACCAAATTTCTATTACAACCTTCGATGAGCTAAAACAAGGGCACCCAAAACATTGTTTGATTTTCTCTTAGAGATTTTTGTGGGTGTGCTCTCCCAACACAATACAACAAATCCCACTATGATTTATTTCTTTCTTGAGGTTATTGATGCAAACTAATGGATTGATGAAGAACTCAAGAACAAGAATGAAGAACTTGCCTCAAGCTTTCACCATTGATGCAAATAGAGATTAAAACTATTAAACTAAGATGAAATTCAAGATTAATCTAAGATTCATTCACCATTAACCTAGAATTTGATTTATAGATTGAAAAATGAACTAATATTGAAAAGCATGAGAATGAACTATGAAATCCTAGAGCAATACTAACATGATAACAATGCATAAAAATGAAAATGATCCATTTTCAAGGAGTGAGGCCTCATATTTATAGATTTTTTGAAGGGTCAGGTAGGGTTTTGGTGGGAGTGAAGGAGATTAAGAGGAAAAAGAATGGATGGTCAACATTAAGAGGTGGAAGGGAGGTGTTGACTTTTCAAGTGGAGGGGACAAGAATTTAAAAAAGTCACACGTGTGTGCAAGTTATTAAGGCTAAAAGGGTTTTAATTACCTTTTAAGTGTTATCATAAGAAAATTAGCCAAAAGCAATGAGAAGTGAGATTTAAATTAAATTATAAATAATTTAAATGGGGTTTAGAAGAAATTTAGAGAAAATGGAGAGATTTAAATAAATAAAATTCATTTAAATAAGGAATATGGAGGTAACATATAACAAAATAGAATTTTAATACAATAGGAGTAGTATTTAAATTAATTAAATGAAAGGTGATGAATTTATTTAATAAGATTAAATAAATATTCAAATATATCTAATTTATAAAAATTAACTATATTGTTATAGGCAATATTAATTAAATTAATATAGAAATGAAGAGGGACAATTTAGGGTGTCTACAGTATACATCTTTTTAAGGGACTGAATAGGCATGGAAAAGAAAGTTGTATATGTGCTTCAATGGAAATAGTCCAAGCATGATGAAGATGTTATTGTATAGTTCATGATCTATAGATGTAATATGATTTTGATGTAATCGAGTGAGCCTTTCTTCGGAAGTAAGTCTTTCTCTTTTGAGCAGTGATCTCTACACAGTGTGCTTTAATGCATGTGCATTCTGAATGTAATACTCCTTACAGGGTATAATACTTCTAATAGAATATATCATCTTGTGTGTTCATCCCCATTGTGGATTTTCTCTTGACTAAGTTTCCATACAAAAATATTGGTGTTATGTATTCTTGATGTATTGTGGATTTCTGCTTGCATGTTTAATTATCAGATCTGAGAATAAGGTTAAAGTTTAGTAAGTTGAAATTTTTTTTAGACAACTTATTCAACCACCCCCCCCCTCCCCACCATCATTCTCAGTTGTATGCTACCCTATTTCCATCAGTAACATCTCCGTCATCAAACTTCTTGAAATTCATGAACTTTCTTTTTTCTCTGGTCATGTGAGTTGAAAATCCACTATCAATAATCTAAAAATTCTTATCCTTCTATACATGAAGTGTAGTATAAGCCATGAAGGAATTCTATATTATCTTCTCTTCCAATTTCTTCTTCTAGACCTTTTGGAATCACTATTTTTTACTTACTGAGTTGTTTCCTTTAGTTTCTAGTTTAGGAGGACTCACGAATTTTCTTCTATAATTTCTTGCAATATTCCAAATTTTTTGCACTTATGTCAAATGATACTAAAGTCAAACAATAAAGAAAAAAAATTCTACTAACAAATTTATTCTTTCATACTAGTCTCTTTATACAATCCACAACCTTATGATCAAACTAGTTTCTTTAAACAATAACCAAAAAAAGAATAGTTGAACTTGGTATTGAATTTTTGTTCTCTTGATGCTTTTATTCTCAATCTCCAATTGTCTTTCCTCACTTGAATGAAACAAACCTCCATTTAATACATTCCTCAATGGACACACATTTAGATGTTGAACTTCCAAAACCCTTATCTTCCAAGTTCAAACTACGTGACTTTACAAGATGTTCAAGTACTTTTCCTTGCTAATCTTCTATAAATTTAATGCCAGTTTTTAAATTTCATGATCTCTAACAATTAATTATTTGTTCCAAGATCTTAGTGTTTTTCCCAAATTTCAACTTTAGCTGACAATTTTATTTTTCAAGATCTCTTCTCAATGTCATAATCTCTACTTCAAATTTGTAGTCCTTATTTCTAGTCAAAATTCTCTTTATCATAAATTATTCAATTTTATTTGCTCCTTCTAATTGAATCTTAAATCAATAAATATCTTTTTTTCCTTCTCAAGATTGTGATTCATTCTGTCTTTATCCCTCACTTCCTCAACAATCCTCTTCTTCAATATCTTTACCTCTTTTCCAGTGCAAAAAAATTCTTCCCCAGGATCAACCTCGTCATTATCATCACCATAATGTTTGGACTCCATATCAGTATTTCTAATTGGAGTATCCATTTCCACAAAAAGATCCTTTTTTCCATCATTACTAGAAGATTTTGGATCCTCTTCGTCATCAAATGAATAATTGTCTTTATTTATAAAGAAACTCTTTTGATTATTTTAAAATTTATTATTCTTAAGAAATGATTTCATCCCAATCTTTCAACCTTCATTGTTAGAATATTTGTATGGACACTTAGCCATAAAATTTTCTATCTCACCACAATTAAAATATTTGAATGGTAACTTACCCTTATACTTACTAGAACCTTTATGCACTCTTCTAACAAATTTTTCCTCTTCTAAATCTTATTCATCATCAAAATCGAAGTATTCTTTCTTCTTGGATACCTTAAAAGTAACCTCCTTTCTCGAGAATTCATCAATATTAAATCTCACTGCATAAGAAAGATGAATCTATGTAACTTGTCCATAGTTAGTTTATTTAGATATTTAGCTTCTTTAATTACAACCACCTTAGGATCAATTCTTGAGGGTAGAGATCTAAGTATTTTCTTCATAATTATCATGGTGTACTTCATTGAATCCTCTAATAGATTTGACCATCTCATAAACCTAAAGAAAAAAAAAGAAACAATATTCTAGTCCTATTTCATTTTTAAACTTTCAAACTAATATTTTCATGTCTAAAGCTTTTCTTCCTTAACTTTATCATCTCCTTCATAACTGGTATGCAATTTGACCCATATTTCCTTTGTTATCTTTCAATAGAAAACTTTTACAAACTCGGAGTTAGTTAAACCACATATAAGAGCATTTCTTGCTTTTTCATTATTCTCAAAAGCCATATTTCTAGTTTTAGCCCTTGAGGGATTGTCTAGAATTTCATATCCATTAACAAATTATTGTCAAACCTTAAATCCTAGAACCATCAAATAGGATTCCATTCTTCCACTCCAAAAAGAATACTTAGATACATCAAAAGTGTAATATTATTTGAAGACAAACCTTCAAGGGAAACTATGTGAACCATCATAGATCTACATCAAGCTATTAATATTTCTCTAAGGAGCTTGGATCTAATACCTATTGAACATGCCAAATAACTAAGAAGGGCGTGAATCATTTATTTACAAATAATTCTTAAACTTATACTAAACGACTAATTACTTAAACTAATTAGAAACTTATAGTTGATATAAACATGAAAGCACAAAACCATGAACACAATGAACACTAGAATTTACATGGAAACCCAAAATAGGAAAAATCATGGAGAAGCTAATTCTCCTAAAAGTAAATATCAGTTAAGATAATATTTAGAAGGGCACACTGCCAATTGGGCTGAGGATAAGTGTCAATACAATTAGGCTCACTGCAAAATTATAAGAAATGAAATTTGAATCCACCATTGAAGTCACTATCACCGATACTCTACAATACAGAAATGATATATCAGTCTTCTATTGATTGCATCAACACACATGTACATCAACACACAGATCTTCCCTTGTCAGATTCACATCCAATTTGCATATTCTTGCAATCAAGAATCACACCAACAACATATATTATCTCTCTTCTTATACTACTTGATGCCAAAAACCAAGTCGGCCTAAATCAATTTGAAATGGGTCACACTGAAACATTCTTATAGTGGTAAGGAATGAAACATGGACCACCTTTCTCAATATAACACACTTCACACATATTAGCACACTACACAATCTCTGAGTCCTTTGGTACCAATGGATAGGATCTATACATTACAATTCAAATGCATTGATAGAAGCACAATGAGCACGTCCAAGATAGGACCAAACTAAAAAAAAGTTCTACATTATGTTTCACACTAAATAGGACTAGCACTGATATAAATAAGAAAAAATATTTGCAACAAAACCTTCAGTGCAAACTTCTACTGATACACCAAAATAGCCAAACCTCTTCTATGCATTGGATATGTTGACATCAATGCCAACCATTAATGACAAAAAAATAATAGCATCAACCTCACATTCTAGCAATCTCCCCCTTTTTCATTGATGGAAAAATTCATCAATAACAAAGAAAACAACTCACTATCAAAAGATATCAGCATCAAAGTTATCTATCACTCTTCTCCAAACATTCTTCTCCCCATTTGACAAAAATGGAAAAGGACAAACTCCCCCTTACTGACTCACGTTGATCCCCCGCAGAGGAAGCTACCAAGCATTGATCTATAAATGATAAATCGCACAATTCACTAGACAAATACACACAGCGGTGCATTTACTAAATGCTAGGAAGGGGTAGAACGCCTAGCTTCCCCCTGAGATACTCAAAAGTATCCCGGCACAAAGGTTTTTTGAATATTTCTACTATCTTCTCCTTTGTAGGAAAATACTAAAGCTTGAATTTCTTTTCCAATACCTTCTCTCTCAAGAAATGATACCTAATAGATATATGTTTCATTCTGGAATGTTGCACTAGATTCTTTGAAATATTTATAGCACTGGTATTATCACACATGATTGAAATCGGCTCATAAAAAGTTATAAATATATCCTTCAAAGTTTGTTTCATCCACAATACCCAAGTATAACATGAGGATGTTGCAATGTATTTTAATTCAACAGTTGATAATTTTATAGAATCATGTTTCTTGTTTAAGCAAGCAACCAACTAGGAGCCAAGAAAATAATCTCCACTGCTAGTACTTCTATTATCCAGACAACCAGCCCAATCTGCACTATAATAAGCTATCAACATGAAATATTAACCTTTTAGATACCATAATCCAAACTCTTATGTTCCCTTCAGATATCTAAAAATCCTCTTTACTTCCATAACATGTGATTCTTTCAGTTCTTGTTGAAATCAGGCTAGGAAACATATTGCATACGTAATATATAGTCTAGTAGTAGTCAGATACAATAGACCTCCAATCATTGATCTATATTGAATTGGATTAGCCTTCAATGAATCATCTTCCTTAGTCAATTTACATTTGGTAACAATAGGAGTACATATTGATTTAGAACTCTCCAAACCAAACTTCTTCAATAATTCCTTAACATACTTGGACTAAAGAATAAAACTTATTTTACTAATCTGATTTACCTACAACCCAAGAAATAAATTCAACTCACCAATCGTGGACATCTCAAATTCCTTCTGCATCTCCTCTAGAAATTTCCTACATGAGTCATCCTTTCTTCCAAAAATAATGTCATCAACATAAACCACAACAATCAAAATATTATTTGATCAACGGGATGGATTTTAATTATGAAAAGGCCTTGCACATTTTATGGGTGCGGAGAGCCTTTATTTGGATTTTGAACATTAATCTTTGGAGTTCCATTTTATTTCATATTCTGCAGAGAGCAACTTTCTTGGTGTTTTCATAGAGAGTTGTAAAGGGGATTATGGGTGATGATAGGAACATAATGGAGCCATTGGAATGTGATGATTAGAAGGCCAATCCTACAACATGGTTCCTCCTTAGTAAGGGAAATATTACTGATTTCATGTAGAGAATCCATGGAAGAAAACCTATTGTGACCAAACACTTCAAAAATGATTGGTGTAATGGTAAAATTTGTATTGCTAGTAGGATGGTGAAGGTTGATAAAATGATCATTATTGAAATTACCGGGTTGCCTCTGGAAGGGAGGAAGTTCTACAGGGATAGGAAGCTCACTGACTTGGCAATTAGACGGTTCCCTAAGGAGGATGATGAAAAGAAGTTTCTTGTTAAAATTTACAAGACCTACTATGCACCAAAACTATTAAGACAATTTGGCTCGGCAAGTTATCTTTTCTATTGTGCAGTATATAACTCTTGATGGTAGATTCATTAGATTTTATGGTTACCATTTCATTCTTTTTGACCATTTTAGGCTTTGTATCAAGGTGTATTTTCCATTTTACCTACTCTTTTCTTTGAATGTTGACATAAAGGATTTTAGGGTTAATCCTTGGGGAAATCCTGCCCTCCATGAGGGTCTTATGCTTTTAATCTTTGAGTTCTATAATGTCACTATTCTTGAACACCATTTTATTGGTAATTTGACTTAGAGGAAGACATTCTTGAAGAGGGGTATGGTGAAGAGGAGGGTTGGGTTACTGACATTGAAGAGATTCTTGAGTCCTCTACTCCTACAAAGAAACCTAAAAGGACAAGTAAGGGAAAAGGTCAATCAAATGCCCCCTACTCCCTCTCACAAAAAGGGTGGTAAATATAGTAAGAGGAATATTGTTGAGGAGGAGGATGTGCCTAAAGAAGAGGAAAGTGATTGGGAGGGTTGTAAAACTGATGAGGATCCTCCCACCCCCCACAATGAAAAAACCCAAGTGTAGTTGCAGTTCCCCTATTCGTTAGATTGGAAAGGGAAAGGGTAATTCCCCTGCCCCTTTTCCCTCTTCAGATTCCAAAAGAGATGGAAAGACCCCCTTGCTAGAAAAAAAAGAAATAATGTGGTCTTCAAAGAGGATGTTCCTATTACCCCTACTATTTCTGAGGAGTGTGATGAGGAAGATGAGGATACTCGAGATGGTGTTGATTTTAGTGAGCTAGACCGGTATTACAAAGAATCTTCCATATGTGTCCTACAAACTACCAAGGAGGGGGTTGTGGATTTATACAATATTATTTGTTGGGTGTTCCATGAGGTCAAGGACATCAACATCAAACAAAGGACCCTTTCGAGTAAGCTGGAAATTCTTGAGACCAATGGTATGGGAAAGGGCAGTGTGGTGCCTAAGTCTGCTAAGGATATTTGGACTTCCAGTAAGAAGAGTGTGGTCATTGATGACCTTTCTCAAGAAGTTAAGTATTTTTTTTCCATTAGGGAAGAATATGATATGAAAATTGGGGAAATTATTCCTAGGATCTATAGCTTGGAGGACACTCTGAAAAAGATAGGTGAGTAGAGCTACATTCTCAAAGCTTGAGATGAGCACCTGAAGATTCATATGGGAAGTTGGAACAGATGAGTCAGGACAAGGCCATTGTGGATATTGATGTTGAGAAGGAAGATGGCTCTAAGGAGGTTGTTGGTCCTCGAAAAAGGACTCAAACAAGTATAAAAGAATAAAGAGTTGAAGAACAATAAGGAAATTGATGAATTGAAGAGAATTGTTGCCAACATGGATCAACTAGAGTTGGAAGTGCCCAAGCTTCTTTAAAAAATTACTTATTTCTATTTCTTTCTCTTTGTTTGTGTACTAGTTTTTTGCTAGCCTTTGGTGTTGTGAGGGTCCTATCTTTTTTGTTCCAGCTATCTTTTTTTGTTGGCTACAACCAAAGTATTATTTTTGTTAAACTTTAATGATTATCTTATTGTAATCCTGATGTAATGGGTTTTGGGTCCCTAAAACCTATTTTTACATTAATCAAAATATGCTCTGAATAAATTTTTTAATGCAAATTACTATATGCTGACCCTTTCTAAAATCCTTGTCCAATTAGATATCTATCCAATCTACCATAACAAGACCTGGGTTCATGCTTCAATCTATATAACACTTTTTTCAATTTGTACACAACTTTTGGATTCTCTTATGATCTAAATCCTTCTAGTTGTTCAATGAAAACTTCTTATTTCAGTTCTCCATTCAAGAATGATGACTTAACATCCATCTGATGATAAACCTTGAAACTTTTAAATGGTACAAATGAAATAAATATCTGGATCAATTCCATCCAGGAAATAGGGGCATAAGTCTCATCAAAATATATTCCTTCAATCTGATTGTAAGCTTTTCATACTAAACTTTTCTTATTCATTATTACCTTACCATTCTCATCTAGGTTGTTCTGGAAAACCTATTTAGTACCAATTACATTCTTGTCAATTGGTCTGGGCATACGTTCCCAAGTTTGATTCTTCTCTATTTGATCAAGTTCTTCCTTCATTGCTCTTACCCATTTATGATCAGTATGTACTTCCACAGTCTTAGACTCAATTTCTAAAAGTAAACACAACAAAACTTGGTCTTGTATTTCTCTACTTCTAGTAACAACTCCTCTATTCTTGTCACCAATAATCTGATTCTTAGAATGATTTCTCTATATATACCTTGGTATCTTAGTTGTAGATGTCAGAGCCTACCTTGTCCCTTCCTCATCTTTCTTGTCTTCCTTTCCTCTGTCCTTTGTATCAGACTCATATTCATTGTGTTTCTCAGGAGTCTTCTAAAAATATTCATCAACCTTCACATTCGCACTTTCAAAAATCTTATTCGATCTCTTTTTGTAACACCGGTATGCTTTTCTCTTTATAGAATATCCTAGAAATATACCTTCATCTTTTATGTTGTCAAACTTACCAATATTTTCCCCATCTCTCCAAATGTAACATCTTCTTTCAAAAATATTGAAATACTTCACTGTAGGTTATCTTCCATGCCATAACTCATATGATGTCTTGCCATAATTCTTCTAGTAAAGAACTCTATTAGGTATGTACACATCTATATGTAATGCTTCTCTTTAGTAAACTTGTTTCCTTCATCATTGTCCTTGTTTCTTCCTATATTGTCTTATTCATTCTTTCCAGTACACCATTTTGATATGGCATTCCAGCTACTAAAAATTGTCTCTTAATACCATGTTTCTCACAAAAATTCTCAAATTCATTAGATCTGAACTCTCCTCCTTTATCAGATCTCAAACATTTAATATTCCTACTATATTCATTCTCAATTCTCGCTTTAAAAATATTGAACTTCTCAAATGCTTCTAATTTTTCTCTTAGAAATGCAACCCAAGATAGTCTTGAATAATCAACAATGAAAAGTATGAAATATCTCTCACCTTATAAACTCCTTGATCTAGTAGGACCACACAGGTCAATGTGAACTAGATCTAGAAAACTGATAGAAGAATAATCTTTATCCTTGAATGATTCTCTTCTCTACTTTCCTTCCTGACATCCTTTACAAATAACATTTCCTAGTTTACATAATCTAGGTAAGTCTCTTCCTACACATGATGAACTAATTCTTACCAAGTTATCAAAATTTATGTGGCACATCCTTCGGTGCCAAATCCAACTATCATCAATCCAAGATAGTAAGCATTCTTCTATAGCTCCTTCAGTTTAGTACACATTCCCACTTGTCATTTTTCCAACTGTAATCACTACTCTAGATCTTTTCTAAATCACACACCCTTCATTCTTGAATACAACATCATAGCCATTCTCACACATCTATCCAACACTCAAGATTGTGACACAAACCCTTCACATAATAAACTTTGACAGTGTTATACTTTCCATCAAAAGTAATTGAACATCTCCCAAAAATATATGTTTCCTTAAAATCACCAAATCTAACAGGACCACCATCATATTTCTCAAGATTTACAAATTCCCTTTTATCACTAGTCATCTGATTTGAACAACCATTCATTCTTGTTCCTTCTAACATAAAAATAAGTCTAAACATTATCATCAACTTTTGAGCAAATGTTAGAAATATAAATCCTTGGTTTTTCTTCTTCAACATAAAATATACAATCTTTTGTTTTGACTCGTCATCTTAAATACTAGCATCTTTGTTAACATAGTATGTTTTCTTATTAAACTTCTTAAATTTTTCCTAGGACCTTTTTTCATACAGCTAATACCCAAATGACCAACATTTTCGCATCTAAAACACTTAAGGGGTAACATAGTTTTATATTTTCCAATACCTTTCTTTAACTTTCTTGAAAATTTCACTTGCATCTCATCTGAGTCTTCATCTTCTGGATCTTCCTCTCTCTTTGTGGCTTTAAATGTTGTCTCAAATTTGCTCTTGTCTGTTCCAAACTTTCTCATCTCAAATGCAGTCAAGGTGCCAAACAACTGTTCTCTGGTAAACTTCTTCAGATCATAGACTTCCACAATTGTCCAGATCTTATCACTATAGCTTTCTGGTAGGGACATCAAAATATTTTCTATAATGGGTAAAACTACAAACCTATGTCACACTTTTATAAAGGAAAAGGTTAACAACACCAAAATTGTTCAACTTCAATGGCATAAAAGTGACATTTATATTTAGAATTTTTAGATGATTTAAACTAATAAAATGTGTAAAAATCGATGATGTTTATGTCTATTAATTTTTATTTTTTTTAAATGAAGAAGAATTGATATGTTTTTTAAAAAAAAAAAATTAATGCCCATTATACAATTACTGAAAAATACTGCAAATCAGGGGGTCTAGCTCCCACAAAAAACTATGAGCAAATAAAAAAAAATTCTTTGATTTCAAAATATGTTTTAGATGACATGTATATCCAACAAATGAAAAAAGAAAATTTGGTTTTTGATGTATATTTTCTCGGTTATAACAGTTTAAAGTCTAACTTACTCGAAATTGGAATTTTTATCTCCCACCTTATTTTTCCTATCAAATCTATACCAATCAAAAATAAATTATACATTCTCAAAGAGGACTCTCTCCTCTAGTGAATCATATAACTTTTAAATTTTTCTAATATCATTTACTATTTTTTGTTCTTTTTCTGAATCAACATCTTCTTGAATATTAAATTACCTACTTGCAATATTTTGTAATTTTAATATATTAGATCTATTTAATACACTATAAATATTATATGAGCATATTATTGACTCCAAGCTCTACAAAAGGGTATTTTTAATTTCTTCAAAAAGTTGAGTTTTGATGGAGAAATCAGTTGTAGAAGTCAAAAGTTTTGCAATTCTAAAAAATTTGTTGATTTGTCTGCCACATAGGATGTCACACGAGCAATTTCATTCAGACTTGGTTCGGCAAGACTACTTTCGGTTGAAACTCAGGGCCAACAATGCAGGTTGCATGAGTGACAATGTCGCTTAAGCCTCATATTTTACAGGCATTTTTCTCAATTTTTAAATCACAAACAAAACAAGAAATTATGAATTATGAAATTGATTTTTTAAATAAAATCAATTTTTGGGGAGTATTTAGCAATTTTATTTGAATTCAAGGGAAATTATATGAATAAATAAATAAAGGGTTAGATTTTTTCCTAGTAAGTTGATTTTATGCTTTATTTGTTTCTTATTTTTCAATTTTTTTGTTGTTTTTAAATAAAAATTTGAAATTAGTGAGGTTTATGAACTTACAAATATTATTTATAATTTTTTTGTTGTGTATATCTAGTTTTCTATATGCAGTTGAATTGAAGCTCTCAATTTGAATAGTTTGTGCAATGGGGAATAAAAAGGAATAGACCAAGACTATATGATCGAAAAAGGGATAAAAAATTAAAGGTCATACAAAACATAATCAATAACAACCTATCGATCTTAAATAACAACCTGCTGATGTTCAAGAAGGTGCAACTCAAATATGAGAACAAATTGGTAGTAGTCAAGCTACAAACATTTCTTTTGGCATGAAAATTTTGATGGAGATGAATGAGGATTCTCTTTTTAGTCAAATTTCATCTGAACACATGGTACCTAAAATAAAAATTAAATTGCATTGTAGAAAAAATGGGAGCAATATGTTGAAAACAAATCTTTGTTTGGAAAAACACAGATTTTCCAAGTTATTCAAGAAAATAGAAATGGCCCCTATTTTGGAGTTGTTAGGTGTTGATAATAAGAAAAAGTCAGCAAATGTAAGTGAAATAATAGTTGAAAATTTGCAAGAAGCATTGAACATTATTAATAGCACAAGTCGAGGATTTGATTTAAGTGTTGCATGTAGAGCGTTGATGACTGTGATTTCTAGGAGGAAGTTGTCATAAAGAAAAAAAGTTCAAGCAATTTCTGAATTACTGAATGTATCTAGAAGAATTGTTCAAAGGTATATTAGGAGGAGAAATATGTTAGATGAAAATATTGAAAAGAATTGGGTAAATATTTGTAGACTTTCTCAAAAATATAGAAGTTGTGAAGATCTAAAAAGAAAAGTCATTGAATATTGGACCAGTCACTCTTGTGTTTCTTCTAATAAAAGGGACACTATATAGATGAAATATGAAGAGACCAATATGAAACTTTCACATTCAAAATATTTTGTAGATATAACACAAAGTGGACTGTTTGAAGCATTCAAACAAGAATTTTTAGATGTGCAAATATGTCAGAGAATGTTTGAGATTTTGTGCCCTTGCTTTGTACGCATAAATAAGGTATGTGAAACTTGTTGTCCAAATCATGTTGAGTTTCATCTATACTTGCAATCATATAAAAAATCTATTGTAGTACTTAATCCAAATATGCTCATCCGTGGAAGTATGACACAATTTGTGAAGTCTCTTTTATGTGATAAACTAGAAGATTTAGATGAGTTCAATGTACAATGTATAAAAAGTGCGTGTTGATTGTGGATATTTGCAAAAATTTCCATTGCAAATTGAGAACATTGATGTTTTAATACTAATGTTTTGGAAGAGATTTGAATATGAGACTACTGAGCTAAGACAAAAGATGAATAAAAAAAATTGCATTCAAGGAGAATGAATTTCCCTACATTGAGCTTATGACTAGATTTTGTAGTATCATTCTACATAGCCAACATTGTCATGGTGCACAATGGAAAGCTAAATAGTTTCGTGATTGCAAAAAATATTTTCTACCTGGTTGTATTCTTTCAATTGTAGATTTCTCCTAGAACTATACATTCTCCCCTCAATCGCAAATTTGAGCTCAATATTATCATTCTGATCAAGTTGCAATAGTTGTACAAGTGAGCTATAGACACACACAATTTCATTTGGATGGTGTAGAAAGTACTGATCCAAATGAACACATTATCATTAAGTAGGTTCATTTCTATATCACAGATGATAAGGTTCATGATAGGAGCTATGTAGCTCATTATTTTGCAATGTTTTTTGAAGATATTTCACATCGCAGGATAGATGCTTCACAACACTGGATTTTCTCTAATGGACGTGCTGGTAAGTACATACTTCAATTGATTTTCATTCTCATTTAAATTATTCTTTACTTTTAATTAAATTGGTATATATATATATATATATATATATATATATATATATTCAATTTATATGTGTTTTTGTATTTGATTTCAATTTGATTTTTTATTAAATGATCTTACATGTACAACTTTATCCTATGATAATTTAAGTCTACAAAAGATTTTAACTGGCTATCCATGCAACATGCTAGATGCAACATAAATTTTTGTGG
The DNA here is from genome assembly GCA_018584345.1 of Thuja plicata. Lineage (NCBI taxonomy): Eukaryota > Viridiplantae > Streptophyta > Pinopsida > Cupressales > Cupressaceae > Thuja > Thuja plicata. The sequence goes on from MU224601.1 coordinate 606,966, forward strand.
AACTTATTTGAAAGAGCACATGGAAAAGAAGAGCACAATGGAGCGGGAGCATGTGTGAAGCACACACTTCACCGAAATGAACTTACAGGTACAAATGGTGTTTGAAATGTTTATATCTATTTCTTAATTTAATTTTAAAATAAGTACGTGCATAAATACATATATTATATATATGGAGCTTCTCTATTTTATTTGAACTGATAGTTCTTTTATATAGGTAACAACATAGAGAATTCAAAGAAAATTGTTGAATGGTGCCAAAGTCATTTTGCTAGTCGTGACACAACATATAACAAACGTTATTTTTGGGAAGTGAAAGGTAAAATATTGTGTGAACATATTCTTTTAAAATTTCATCAAGTGTGTTTCACTTTTATCATAACTCTTGATCTGAAAATGTACAAATCTCATTTCATGTTTGTAAAAGATATTGATTGATCTAATCCTTATAATTATCAAACAATTGATGGTATTAGAAGTTTACATCAAATGATGACTATAGGAAACAACAAGCCTCCATTGATTCAAGTAAGAGAAAAATCAGGCTTTTGTGTTGAGTACATTGAGGACAACACAAAATAGTCAATGTGAGAATATTGCAAATGGATATGTTTCACAATGGAAAATGAAATAGTTAATCAGAATGCCTCCTTATGAAGATAATGACAATGACATAGACATTCATGATCCTATATATTTATCTGATTATGAATGTGTTTCTAATTTAGTTGTTACAAGTGTGTGTGTGTGTGTGTGTGTGTGTGTGTGTGTGTGCATGCATGTTCCTTTATTTAGTTTTAATTTATCACTTGATGTTCATATTTTATCTTAATTTTGTTTTTAATTTGTGGGATCCATATGCATAGGTGATATTATTGTTGTAGTTGCGGATCCTGAAAATGCAGAAGGTGTAGATTATTATCTACTAAGATGCACGAAAGAAAAAGAAAAATTGTCAGAAGTAACTATAGATGGTGATGGAAAAACATATCCAACTGGTTCAGTCATTGTTGAAGGAACCTATTATTAGCAAACAAAGATAGAAAAAATGGTTTTCAATTTATTGATAACGTGCCTAGCCAAAAAGTTCTACTGTAATGCCCCGCCAGGGAACCCAGGAGAACTAACCTAAACTTGACACTAAGTTAACAGGATAAATTTTTTTTAAAATGTTTACAAACAATAATGATAACAATGCGGAAGCAATGAGATACACGATATACACATATGAACAATTCATACACATATAAAAATCCTTGAGGGTTCCTTGACGTAGAATCACTTAAGAAAGATAATCTATGAATAACAACTATAAAGAACTAACACAAAGGATACATCAAATGAATCCAATAATATACATCTCATAACTCACATCCTCTGCACATGTCGCAGGGTATGTAGTAATCACTCTAATACAAATATGATACAACAACTAATACATGTATCACATCCGATACACTATTACAAGATTACAACTGATATGATAAGATCAAAACCTCCTAAATAAACATAATGAATACACATGATACAACTCATGAAACTGTACAAGTCTCCAAAAGAATCAGAAGATATAACTGCAACAAGGATCATCCAAGCAAGAAGAAGAACCGTCGGATCTCAATGGTAATAAGAATCACTA
>MU224601.1:611892-627881 GCA_018584345.1 Thuja plicata
CAAAATATGGGTTTAGGGTGTGGATTTGGACCTGAATACTATCTCCCCTCTCTTACCATTGAGATATTGCGATAGGGCACACTCACTCCTGCCAATTCAGGGAAGACGTAGCCCGGTACCTGCAAACGTGTCATCACAAAGATGAGCATACATGCATATAATATAGAAAACAATGGTTGAGACTAGTTAATCGTGTGGATCTTGCTGAAGCAAGTAAGTACGACTTTGTCCCATACCATATCAAGCACATCAAACAGTAACGCAAAACATACAAATGATCCATGGGCATATAACTCTAGGGTCAGTATTGTCAGAAAACCATAATCGAAATGACATCCTAACATATACATCAATATCATGAAATAACCATAAATCATATGCAAATAGGAGATAAAACACTCTAAGCAATGAATCAATAGCATACTGAAATGTGATACATAAATATCCTCTAAACCATCTGAAATAAACCACACATACATGAAAAAACCTAAAAGAGATCGGCAACCAAAACTGAAAAGCAAACCAAGAGGTGGGTATTACATCTACATTATATTCACTTGGTTATAGTGACAAACTTGCAATTTGAGACATTGCCAAAAAAATGACGTGGCAACCACAAGTGGAGGTTTCCTAGTGAAGAACATGAATTTTTTTTGGAGATAATAATAGAAAGAGAGGATCAAGAATATATGTGCCAGGAGCTTTAGGCTAAAAATAATTTTGTAGCTCATACTTTCATACTTATTTTTGTATCTCTCGTACTTTTGCATTATATGATTTTGAACTCATAAATATATTGGATATAGTTATTTATTTTGACATGGTTCAATGGTTTTGATCTATATAGTTATTTTGGTGCAATGGTTTTGATATGTATGTATGTATACTAAATCATGTATAATTCTTTTATGTATGAATAATTCTTTTATGTATGAATATAATGTTTTTATGGCTAATCATTTTATGATTTCAATGATTTCAATGGCTTTGATATATATGCGTTAATGTATGATTTTTATGCTTTCAATGGTTTTGATATGTATGCTTTTATACTTTATGTCCCTTAAGAAATCCCCTTTTAAGACAACCCCATAAGACATCCCCTTAAGACTTCATAACTTTAGATCCCCTAAAGACATCCCCTTTAGACATCCCCTTAAGACGGCCCCTTAAGACAACCCCTTAGTTGCTTTTAATTTACATATTTATGTACATGTATGGAAAATATGTATGACATTAGTTAGATTAATTATTTTTAACTTACATATTTATGGACATGTATAGAAAATATGTATGACATTAGTTAGATTAATTGATTTTAAATTACATATGTATGTACACGAATGGAAAATATGTATGGCATTAGTTATCTATTAATTTATTTTAACTTGCATATGTATGTATATGTATGACATGTTAAGTTAGATAAATTTCTTGTATGACATTATAATTACTTTTAACTTGTAATATGACATTAGTTAAATATATTTCTTTTAACTTACATGTATGGAAAATATGTATGGCATTAGTTATCTATTAATTTATTTTAACTTACATATGTATGTATATGTATGACATGTTAAGTTAGATAAATTTCTTGTATCACATTATAAGTGTTTTTAACATGTACACATGTATATGACATTAAGTTAGATAAATTGAGCTTTTAACTTCTATGTATGTGTTAGTAATAACTGAGAAAGGGGGGGTGAATCAGTGGTCTCAAAATCTTATCCTTAATCTAACCACCAATCAAATAAACCTCATATTATTATGTCCCTACAAGATGTATGCCATAAAATACTTATAATGATTAACTATCTGTTAGTTTTCCTTGTCTGTCCTTATTCTCCTTGATTACCGATAAGCAGTATAACTATTTACCCAAATGCAATAAATATGCAGAGTATACCGATAAATCTAGTGTTAACTATGTAATATACAAAACAATAAAGAAATGAATCATACACACATAACACATGAATTTTAGCATGGAAAACTTGTTAAGGGAAAAACCACTGGGACCGGTACCCCAAATTTTCACTCTTCTAAAGTGAGCCCTATTAAGAGCCAACCTTGTTAAAGGTTAAAAACACACTGTTAAGTGTGACCTTGTTAGAGGATTTTACACATATAGGTTGTCACTTAGTATCGGGCATCTAATGCTACCATCCTTGAATCAGCCTCTCTCTTAGACTGTCAATAGGCATCAGGCATATCCAATGCTACTTTCATGAATCAACCGTTTTGGCACTCCTTGGGATGTACCTCAATATATAGAAAATTGTTAAGTCCTACTTTGTTAATAGACTTGATGCTTCAATGGTTAAACTGAAAAAAAATGACCTATTTCTAATGCAACTTGAATTGAAGATTTTCAAATCTATTTAAGTACATTACCTCTCTGATCAATGTATCAATTCAATTCTTTTGTGCTCCATATTTTTTTCTCTGTGATGTTGTGTTCACTGTTCGTCGGTGTCTGCAGAATTCCTTAGCTCTACTTCAGCTTGATTAATCAGTACTGCATGAAGTTGTTCTTCATTAGTTTCTTTTTAGCATCCTCTTTATATTCACTCCCCTTAATCCCTTTTCATGTGATACAAAAATGAATTAAACTTGTCTCTTATATAGACATGATATTCATTGTTTCTTGATTCTTGATTCTTGGCGTGAAAAATAATCTAGCCAATTTGATTTAAAGCATAACTCCTAATTTATCTTGTAGTTATCTTTATGCCAACTATACAAATCTTCTTTAAATCAATCACTTAACTCTAGTCGAATAGAACAAAGAAAACAACCAGTTAAGTCTATTTTTAGCTCTTGCCAACTATATATTTGTTGTTTTCTAAGCTCTTTGTTCAGTCAGTCAACTCTTTAGTTAGTCGTCGGTTACAACTGTTAGTTATGTCAGTGTGACTCTAGTTAGCTTTGGGATCTCCATCCATCGGGCAACTCTATTTTCAGCTAATCGGGCATCCTGTGGTTTTGCTTGGTCGGGCAACACTGTCTTCTGCTTGTCAGATATCACTATGACTTTTCTTCTTTGCCTTTATCGATGGTGTGCACTTCGTCAGTGTTATCTATCACTTGGTGAATACTTGACTTTTATGCAATGTTGAAAGCATAACCTTTGTTCCATTGATTCTCTAAAGTCTTTGGCATTATGTACATGACCGTACATATTATATCAAGTTGACATCAATGAAAATAAAAATCATTAACTGATTTAATGCCTTGCATTATCTTCAGCTTAACATTATCAAACATTTAATCAGTTACATGTCATCAACCTATCCCTTTGGCATTGATGGAAACATACTTATATTATCACACTATACTATTTTTAATACAATATGAAATACAATTTGTGAGATTCATCAAACTACCAAACAGTTTGTTTTGATAATCGATAAAAATGTTTGACCGCCAGTAAGTTTAGTTTTAGCTTAGATTTGATTCTTGCAGCTCTCTGTGTTCCTTGTTTTGATGTGTTGTGTCCTCTCCTTGTGTCAATATCTCTCTTTTGACTGTTCTTCACATTTGATGTCTTTCTCTCTTGTTAGCAACTCTTCCTTTGTATTAACTCTTTCATACAAACTTTCTCCCTATGGATATAATCTCTCCCTGTTGGAGTAATTTGATAATGGATAATCTTTCTTCTTTTTCTGAAGACTGTGATAATATGGATAAACTCTCTCCCTTTAACAGTAATGCCAAACAAATATCTCACAGATATCTGACATTAATGTCAAGTGATCTTTTCTCTCCATCCATAAAATATTCCTTGAATTTCTCTTATCCATTAGCAATACATCAATATGTTCTGGTGCTTATTTCTGATATATATCTGCTATATATAGTTGTAGCTTTGAATTTCATCCTTTTTTCTTGCATCAACATCAATGATATTATGATAATAAGTAGGGTGATGTAGCCTTCAGTCTTTTACTGACTGGTAGACAAGGATTTTACCCCTAGTCTCTTTCTCAGGTACTCAAATGTATCCTTGGGCAGTAACTTGGTGAAGATATCGTCCAATTGTTCTTTTGATTGCACATACTCAAGTATCACCTCTTTTTCTTGAACTTTTTCTCTCAAGTAATGATACTTGATGGAAATGTGTTTAGTCTTTGTGTGCATGACTGGATTCTTGGAAATGTTTATAGCACTGGTGTTATCACAATAGATAATCACTTGTTCTAAGATCTTCATATGCATGCCTTCCAATAATTGTTTGATCCATGCAATATTTGAGCAATTTGCAGCAGCAGCAACATACTATGCTTCTGTAGTAGACTGAGAGATGCATCATTGCTTCTTGCTAATCCATGTGAAAAGTATGTCACCCATAAATAATTCTCCTCCAGTTGTGCTCTTTCGGTCATCAATATTTCCAGCCCAATTAGCATCGGTAAACACCTTTAGTTTAAATTTGCCTTCTCTTCTATACCATAAGCCAAATTCCTTAGTATTCTTTAGATATCTTAGGATTCATTTCATAGCAATCATATGTGATACCCTGGGATTAACAGAAAATCTAGCAACAATTCCTACTGCATATGCAATATCTGGTCTAGTGTGTACAACATACATGAGTTTTCCAATCATTGATCTGTGCAAAGTCCGATTTACCTCTATTGTCTTGTCCTCCTTTGTCAACTTACATCCAGTAGCCATCGGTGTTCCAACTAGTTTGGATTCTTCCATCTTGAATATTTTTAGGACCTCTTTGATGTGCTTGGACTGTGTAATGAAAATACCTTCTCCTTGTTGCATGATCTGGAGACTGAGTAAGAACTTGATCTCACCAAACATAGACATCTCAAATTCTTTTCTCATCTCACTAGCAAATGATTTGCATAGCATATCATTGCCTCCAAATATGATGTCATCAACAAATATTTCAGCAATCAGGGTGTTAGCATAAGTATCTTCTTTTAAATAAAGATTACTATTTTTACTAGTCCTTATAAATCCAATGCTTATTAGATAGGAATGAAGTTATTCGTATCAGGCTCTAGGAGTTTGTTTCAATCCATACAAGGCTCTGTGAAGTCTACATACCATGTCGTTCTTGTCTAGATCAACAAACCCTTCTAGTTGTTCAATGTATACCTCTTCTTCAAGTATTCCATTTAGGAATGTTGACTTAACATCCATTTGGTATACTTTGAATCCTTTGAATGCAGTATAAGAAAGTAATATTCTTACTCCTTCTAGCCTAGCAACATGTGCAAAGGTCTCTCCATAGTCTATACCTTCCTCTTGTGCATACCCTTTGCATACTAGCCTTGCTTTGTTCCTTGTGACTTCTCCATTCTCATTCAGCTTATTCCTGAATATCTATTTTGTACTGATGACATTCTTGTCATCTGGTCTTGGCACAAGTGACCATGTTTTGTTTTTTCTCAATCTGTTCAATCTCATCATTTATATCACTTATCCATTCCTCATTATCTAGTGCAGCATTAACAGATTTTGGCTCAAACTTACAAATTAAATAATTTGAGTTTAAATACTTACTTCTTTTTCTTGTACCAGCTTTCTTATCTCATATGATCTGGACCTCTGGATGGTTCCTTCTTACATATCTTGCAAGTATAGGTATAGTTCTTTGTCTATCAGCTTGATCATTATTTTGATTTTCATTCTGTTCTTTATCACCTTGCATATTATCTTGATCATTATCCTAACCATCAGTATTTGTAGCCTGATGCTCGGGAGCAATGATTTGTAGCTCAGGGGCTCTACATTGTTGGTAGGGTAGAGTGTCAGGTTCCTCATTGTAGGTGAACTTATTGTAGTCCTCTAGTTCTTTAGTGCTTTCTTATTCATTCTTCTCTACAAATTCATCTATCTTTACATTTTCACTTTCAATAATTTTGTTAGAGGCTTTGTTTAGACATTTGTAAGCCTTGCTCTTGGTAGAATACCCTAGAAAAATTCCTTTATCACTTTTGGAGTCAATTTTTCCATTTCTATCTTCTTTTAAGATATAACATTGACTACCAAAGATTTTGAAATAACTTACATTGGGTGTGTATCCATACCATAGCTCATAAGGTGTCTTCTTGGTGTCTTTCTTCAGTTGTACTCTATTCAGTGTGTAGACAGCAGTGCTAATAGCTTCACTCCAGAATATTTAGGTGATGCCTTTTTCTATCATCATTGTTCTTGCACAATCAACTATTGATCTATTCCTTCTCTCAGCAATTCCATTTTGCTATGGTGTTCTTGGTGCAAAAACCTATCTTTTTATACCATGCTCATTACAAAAGTTAGTAAATTCATCTGATATAAACTCACCTCCTCTATCTAAACTCAAACATTTTAGATCCTTACCACTTTGTTTCTCTGCCATGGCCTTATAACATTTAAACATATTAAATTCTTCATATTTATCTTTTAGAAACATAACTGTCATCATTCTAGAGTAATCATCAACAAAGAGAATAAAGTATCTATCTCCATAATAACTCTTTGTCCTCGTGGGTCCACATAAATTAGTATGGACTAATTCTAGAATTGTATCAGATGTATGGGTTTTTCTTTTGAAACTAAACTTTGACATTTTACCTTTTTGACAGTTTTTACACATGATGTTGTCAGGCTTGATCATTATCGCTAAGCCTCTGACATTTTCAATTTTGCTAATTTTTATCATGTTGTCAAAGTTCACATGACACATACTTTTGTGCCATAACCATATGTCTTCATTTCTAGCAATCAAACCAGTGGAGTCAGTATCATTTAGATAGAATAAGTTACCTTTTGTCTGCTCACCGGTACCAATCAGATTTCCATATTTGTTGAAGATCTTTGCCTTTTTATTTTCAAATGCCACTTTGTAACCTGAATTATTCAACTGAGAAAAATTCAATAGATTATAATTCAATCCATTTATCCAATAAGCATTATCACACTTTATCTAGTTATTCAACATTATTGTTCCTCTACCTTCAACTGGACAAGGGGTGTCATTTCCCACTCTTACTGATCCACCCTTGTAGTATTCAAAAGTCTCAAAAAATTTCTTATCACCGGTCATATGATGAGTGCAGCCACTATCTATGATCCAAACATCATTTTTGCTAATTTTAGATATGAGAGTTGTTTCTACATACCTTTCTTCATTATCATCTGAATCATCCTTTACAACCACAAACACCATCTCGATGTCTTCATCAGATTTGGTGTCAGTATCATCATCCTTGCATTTTCTAGGTAGCTAACCTTCTTTTCTTTGTCCTTATAGTCTCGGGTATCTCTTCTTTTTTATTTTCGTTAGCTTCTGTAATCACCTCTGTCAGTCTTTTTCTCAAAAGATTATCATTACTTCTGTCATCATTTCTTCTGTTAGTACATCTTGCAGCAAAATGTCCAATTTCTTTGCAATTGAAACAAACAAGTGGTAATTTACCTTTGTATTTACCTTTGCCTCTCTACATTCTTCTAGCCATAAGTGCTTCAATTTCATCAAGATCATCTTCTTCATTTTCACTATCACTATCTTTTCTCATAGTGTTTTTGTGACTTGATTTACTTATTCTCATAGAATTTTTGAATGCAGACTCTATGTTTGGTAAGACACTATTGTCAAAGTTATTCATCTCAAATGAAATAAGTCTTCCAATTAAATTGTCTAGAGTAACATTGCTATTGGCTACTGCTCTCATTTCTTGAATGGTAGATACTCTAATAGCATAAGTAGGCAGTAAGGTTCTTAGAATTTTACTTACTGTTGTATCTTCTTCCAGTACACCTCCAACTCCTTGGATAGCATTGACTACCTCTTTAATTCTTGTGTTGTATTGAGTGATGTTTTCTCCTTCTTTCATTTTGAGATCATCAAAATTTCCTTTGAGGCTTTCTGCCTTGGCTCTCAAAACATTTTTGTCACCATGTACAAGTTTTAATTTGTTCCACATCTTCTTTGTAGTTTTGCATTCTTTGACATCTTCAAATTCAGCATCGAAGAGTGAGGAAGCAAGCTCTATCATCATGTCATTATGTTCATGCTTCTCTCTCATTTGTTCAACTTTTGGTGCTCCTGTGGGTAACACATATTCATTTTCTAGGAATTGAGTAACATCATTACCAATAAATGATAAGTTGAGTCTTATTCTGCTCTACCATAAAGCAAAATTATCTTTGTTCAACTTGGGCACATCTCGTCTATTTATCTTGTGATCTTTGACTTAGGTCTTGAAACCTTCCTTCTAAGCACACAATCTCTGATACCAATTGTTAGTAATAACTGAGAGGGGGGGTGAATCAAGTGTCTCAAAATCTTATCTTTAATCTAACCACCAATCAAATAAACCTCAAATTATTATGTCCCTACAAGATGTATGCCATGAAATACTTATAATGATTAACTGTCTGTCAATTTTCCTTGTCTGTCCTTATTCTCCTTGATTACCAATAAGCAGTATAACTATTTACCAGAATATAATAAATATGCAGAGTATACCGATAAATCCAGTGTTAACTATGTCAGATACAAAATAATAAAGAAATGAATCATACACACATAACACATGAATTTTAATGTGGAAACCCTGTTAAGGGAAAAACCACTGGGACTGGTACCCCAAATTTTCAATCTTCTAAAGTGAGCCCTATTAAGAGCCAACCCTATTAAAGGTTACAAACACACTGCTAAGTGTCACCTTGTTAGAGGATTTTACACATACAGGTTGTCACTTAGTATCAGGCATCTAATGTTGCCATCCTTGAATCAGCCTCTCTCTTAGACTATCAATAGGCATCGGGCATATCCAATGCTACTTTCATGAATCAACCTTTTTGGTACTCTTTGGGATGTACCTCAATATATAGAAGACTGTTAAGTCATGTTCTCTTAAGAGACTTAATGCTTCAATGGTTAAACTAAAACAAAATGACCTATTTCTAATGCAACTTGAATTGTAGATTTTTAGATCTATTCAAGTACATTACCTCTCTGATCAATGTATCAATTCAATTCTTTTGTGCTCCATACTTTTTATTGTGTGATGTTGTCTTCATTGTTCGTTGGTGTCTGCAAAATTCCTTAGCTCTACTTTAGGTTGATTGATCAGTACTGCATGAAGTTGTTCTTCATCAATTTATTTTTAGCATCCTTTATATATTCACTCCCCTTAATCCCTTTTCATGTGGTACGAAAATGAATTAAACTTGTCTCTTATATAGACATGATATTCATTGTTTCTTGATTCTTGATTCTTGGCATGAAAAACAATCTAGCCAATTTGATTTAAAGCATAACTCCTGATTTGTCTCATAGTTATCTTTATGCCAACTATACAAATATTCTTTAAATCAATCACTTAACTCTGGTGGGATAAAAAAAAGAAAACAACTAGTTAAGTCTATCTTTAGCTCTAGCCAGCTAGATATTTTGTCATTTTTTAAACTCTCTGTTCTGTCTGTCAACTCTTCAGTTAGTCATCAGTTACAACTGTCAGTTCTGTTGGTGTGACTCCAATTAGCTTTGGGATCTCTGTCCATCGGGAAACTCTACTTTCAGCTCATCGAGCATCTTGTGGTTTTGCTTCATCGGGCAACGTTGTCTTCTACTTCTTGGGTATCACTGTGACTTTTCTTATTTGCCTTTACCGATGGTGTGTACTCCGTCGGTGTTATCTGTCACTTGGTGAATACTTGACTTTTATGCATTGCTAAAAGCATAACCTTTGTTCCATTGATTCTCTGAAGTATTTGACATTATGTACATGACCATACAGATGATATCAAGTTGACATCAATGACAATACAAATCATTAACTGATTTAATGCCTTGCATTATCTTCAACTTAACATTATCAAACATTTAATTAGTTACATGTCATCTGTAAGTATGTATGGCATTAGTACAACTTGTAATTAGATAAAGATAAAGATAATGTTTAACATTTTTCTTATTAGAATATTTAAGTCTAAAATGAATAGAACATTAACATGAACATACATAACATGAACACACATAACATGTATAAAATAAGAGTAAAATGAACATAACATATATATGAAATGTCTAAAACACACACAAGTGTAAATGTTCAATGTCTAAAATAAACATAACACATGAAAATGTCTAGGCAATATGTGTAAAATAAGTCTAAAAAATACATGCATGTGCATGTGAAGGCATTATATTTTTCCATTAGTGTATACAAGGAAAAACATGATCTACACCATCAGTTTACAGTACACTGATAGATAGGGCACAGCACTACCTGATGCCAAGGTTACTCGATACTGCCAAGTACAAAGCATCCTGACAAACACTATTCAGTGTTACCTGATGACAAAAAGGATAAAGGAACCGGACAAGTAACAACAGTGCAACCCGACGAAAAAAAAGAGAGGAACCTGACAGATGAAGGAAACATGATGATCAGTTCAATGAAGGAACGCCGACAGACTTTCAATTCAACCTGATGACCAAGAACCAACAGTAAATTACATCCTGCAAAAAGTGGATCTGACTTTCCATGTCAAATAAAAAACTAAAGTTGTATATTTAGCTTCTTGATTTTTTTCAAAACCATTATGTGCGGAGGAAGCAATGTAATTATTATTCTTTTAATCAGTTTAACTATTTTAAAACATGCAAACTAAAGGATCAAGGTCAAGTTGTATACCTTGATCTAGAGTTAAAATTGTAATGCGTGATTCTAGAATAGGTCAAATAGTTGTATAAATAGATGCTCAATCTATTGTGAACATTTTGTTCAATGATGATTGTAGCCACTAAGAGAATCTAAGGATTAGACTAGAGAATTTATGCAGAAGGACATAAAAGGATCAAATCAGTTTTCAAGAATATAACACAGGCTACCGACGAGTAGAGAAAAGATATTAATCAATCAGTATAGGTGATATTCATATTATGAGAGCTTTAATTGATCTGTGATCAGCAATTATAGATTGCATACAGTCAGGTCAAACATATTTTCCTCATTCTAACAAGTGTAGTAAATTTAAGAAATCCTTTCAAGAAAGGTGGACCTAACAGTCCTATTGTAAATCTCTTAATTGAGTGCACACTTCATTAGTGTTGCTAAAGCTCTTAACAGGGTAGATCTTAATAGGTCTCCACTTTAATACTCTGAACAGGGTAGATCATCAGAAGTGATCAATTGTAAGCCTTTACCGGATCCCTTCCATTCTGCAGATAGTGAAGTTTTGTGGGTGTTATCCCCACCGCAGTTTTTACTTCCTAACAGGAGTTTTCTGTGATATCATATCTTGTGTTATGTGTTTATTACTTTCATGAATGTTTCTATGAATGTTGCAAACAATTAAAGATTATGAATTAATATTACATGCATAAGAAGAACATCAAAAATGGTTGGTAATACAGTAAAGATTGTTTACTAATGATGAAAGGTGAAAAGAGTTAATAGTTTTAGTGGTACTGATTCACCCCTCCCCTCTCAATACTACTTCCCATTGTGTGTGTCTAAATGTAACCTCTAAATTGGGCACAAACACAACATAGTCATTGCTCAATCATCGAATTGCGAAAATGAACATGAATTGTCCATTCCACAAATTTGATTGAATCGACCTATTGCCTCCTATTTAGTTGGGGTTTTTCAATTACTCTTAGAATGAGAGCCAACAACCATGACCATTGCTAAAATGGAGGATTTAAAAGCATTATAAAAATTGATATACCATTTATTATATATGAGATGTAATTATAATCTAAGAATGGAAATGCATATTTTACTCTAAGAAGCTGGAAAGAAATGATAGAATTAAGCTATTTGATACATAAGAAAACTATATTAAGATGAAAAATACTATTAATCTAAATGAAATCATACTAATTATGCAACAAATGATTGAAAACATGAAATAATTAAGACAAGATTTTGCTATAGTTTAGATACTCTTAAATTGCTCCTCCCAAATGAAGAAGAGAAGGTCCATAATATAGAAGAACCTGAAAAGAGGATGAAGAGTTTCTTGGAAAGAAACGGCTGACTCTTCATCTCCATGGAGGAAGGTGAGACAAAATTAAAGGAATTATTTAAATAAATGAACAAATTATTGCCACATGGGTGGCTTTTCATATTGAATTATGGAATTCTTTTGAGGATAATCCATTCAAATAACTAAATAATTATTTAATTCCTTTTGATGTGTATTAGCTAAAGGGGGTGGAATTAATTTAATTTAAAAGCACTTAGGACTTTAGAATTAAATTAATTAATCATAGGGATTTTTAGCTAATAAATCCTAAAAATTTAAGAATTAAATATGGTGTAAGATTTATGTAAATTCAGGTTTTCTGCATTTGAGACTAAGTCAATTAAAGTCAATTAGGAAGGAGAATTTGCCTAGTAAAATAGGACTTTGATGATGAGAAAATGTACCAAAATTGATTATAATTGTAAGGTGCCAATTGTGGGGTATTACATTTTGCCCCTCTTTGAATTGATATGCGATCAACGCATTGATTCAAAGAATAGTTTGATGTGAAGATGAAGATTTTGGAAGTCTAGGTTAGGTTGCCAAGACACCGATCAGATTGAGAATTAGAACCATCTTTAGAATGAAGCATGATTCTCTGAAGTCTAAGTTAGATTGCGAAGACAACGGTCCAAATACCACTTGAGAGAAGATTAGAATCAGGGTTAGATTGCCCCAATGTCCGCTGATAGTTGATGAAGATTTAGGACTATTTCTAGAATCAGGGTTAGATTGCCCCAATACGAAGGTTAGCCCTCTGAGATCTAGGTTAGGTTGCCTAGATAACGGTCTAAAAGAGATTTTGAGAGTCATCTTCATAATAAAGCATGAATTTCAAGAATTAGGGTTAGATTACCCCAATACCCAATGAGATTTCAAGAATCATCTCCAGAATGAAGCTTGATCCTTGAGGATCTGAATTAGATTGCTCAGATACCTAGAAAGATAGATGACAAGATGTGAGGCATCAAGATTCCCCTAGAGATTCAAGATCATGGAATACCCTATTTTGACCATCAGGTAAAAAAAACTTAATATGCCCCAAGTGATGAGATGCCCCTAGCAATGGGGAATTTTGATTCAGATCTGACTGATTCGAGAATGATGAGAAAAGATTCAATGATGCAATCATCCTGCCCCCTCGGGAGCGAAATTGAAAGATGACACAACAAAAAGATGATTGATAGCAAAATATTGTAGATAGAAGTAAGATCAAAGATCCAGAGATATCATCGATAGATCAAGAGAAGGAAGAATCAATTTAGAGCGATCGGGAGGTCCTATTGACTAGGTTTGACCATAGTTGACCAATTTTGACCAAAATTGACTAGAGTTGACTTTGATGAAAAGATTACAGAAGCCGAGAAAATGATGATGAGAGATGATTCTGACAAGAAAGTGATGTCAGAAAGTTGACTGCACAAGCGTCAAAGCCCGTCGGTCCCAAAATTTTAAAACATGATTTTGAGCTACTTAGGAGTGTCAAATTTTGATTTTGATCATGAAAATAGATTGAGCATATAGATGAAGATAGAGAGCAAGGATAAAAAATGTGTGAAGTCAAGAGGAATCTAGGACAAAAGATGAGAACCTTCAAAGAATGAGAAGACAATGAAGAGAGCACTAAAACTGTCACGATGCAAGCTTAAAATGTGAATGCAAGCCTAAGCTACATGCAACCCTAGGACTTGGTGGTTGGACTCATCGCATAATTATCATCATCGATTATTTTGGAACATCGGAGTTGATACAATCCTTATTGGTGCCAATGCAACCATAAGAATATGAACATGACTTTCATCAGATAAAATGTATGAAACGAACATAAGCACCAGGGCACAAAAGCCAAGATGACCTGAACATTATTTTTAGTTTGATATAGTAAGAGTACACAAGTAAACAAACAAAGCAATAATAGTCAAGGAGATAGTTCCAACCTCCCCTTGGCGTACAAATAAACAAGATTGAGGGATGTGAGGCTTTTCCACCTTAATACAGAAGCTCTTATCACATACACCCTATTTATTTGACGTTGTCAGATCATCAAAACTACACCAACAAGCAGTAGACAGAAGAAAATATCAATGAAAACCATAGAATAGACAGCATACAAGAGAGATTCAATCATAGCTTAGCATGTTTCAAAGTTTACGAATGTGCATATGTTTAGGGTGTTGAAAAACACCATTGTGTTTGTGAGTGCATTGTGTTTGATTGTTATCGAGAAATGTTTATGTTGCGATGTCTGATGTGTGTTGAAAAACATAGATGTGTCTAAAGAGAGTGTTGAAAAACACTGTTTGATTGGGGTGTTGTGAAATACCAGTTTGTGCCAGTAGAGAGTTATCCTTTAGAACTGACAAGATTACTGACTCGAGTGTAAACCGAAGATGCGATCAAAGTGGGGAGCCATACCCCCAAGTAATGAATGTTAATGATTGACTTGACTCATATAGAGAGGACAAATCTGAGTGGATTGCCCCCAAGCTATGACGCTGGGGTCGTATCAATTCAGGTGGGATCTTGAAAAGACCCAAAGTGGATTGATGTCAAATATGCAGATAGTGAGTTGATGTAAGAAATTTTAGTAGTACAGTGATAGTAGGCAGACGCAGTGAGAATCACTGGTGACTGACGCAAGAAAGATTCTCAAGTATAAAGATCGGCGTGAGATCTAGGCATCAGCAGGCAGACTCAGTGAGAACCACTGGTGACTAATGCAAAGAGGAGAGAGACTTCAAAAGATAGGACCATGCCCCCTAGGCCAGGAAGATGCCCCTAAGTGTGACCAGTTTCAATCCATGTGAAGTTGGTGTCTTGAAGGTAACTGAGAGAATGTTGACTCCCAGGAATCTAGGTTAGATTGCCCAGAGACATAATATCTTATCGCCTTTCAAAAGACTATCCCTAGAATGAGGCTCAATCTTCAGGAGTCAGGGTTAGATTGCCTCAATACCCGTTTATTCAAAGATACTGAATAGAGATAATTTGGTGGATGCATCAAAGTGCCTATTGCTAGGTTTGCACCAAGATGATCATTTTTTAAGGACTTTTTATGATTTTTAGAATTTTTTAGAGATTTTTCAATTTTTAGATTTTTAGAGATTACTCGATCTCAAGCAAGATCACAATGGTTTGCCCCAATGTCTAGCAAGGTGTAGGACATTGCAGATGGATTAGAAAGTTGATGTATGAGACGAATAGCCAATGATGGATCAAGGGGGTGAATGCAACCCTTAAGGACAGTCTCTTCAAGATTACTCAAGCTAGGGAAATAAAATATAGCAATGTAGGGTCATGGAGCAATGTTGTATAGCATTTAGGGTAATGACCTGATGTCATGAAAAGTATGTGGTCCAAAAGAGTGGACATGTCAAGAGACATTGAAGAACTTGTTTTTCAATTTTGATCAAGACCAAGGGGTCAATTTCATAGGATAGGATATAGCTATGATCAGGATAAAGGTTGATGGAGGTATAAGTGTATGTTTTGGATTATGATAGGAATGCACAGAGATAGGAAGGATAGGCTTGGGATAAGAAATATCATGATATGATAGCATGCATGAGAGAAAGTAAATATTCTGATGGAAGGGATCATGAATGTCAGGATACATGATGCTCATGGATAGGCTCAACCTTGTCAAGTTCAGCAGAAGGAACATGGATGTTCATGAGCTAGCTGGATGTAAGATATGATGGGAGAAGATGACATGGAAAGAACTTTCCCCCAAGTGAAGAGTGCAAGACATAGGAGGAATTACGCATGACACCTGTTTGCTAGGTTTTCATCATGGTACTTATCTAGGGCACCATAAGAAGTGGTTTTCACCATAGGATGGATTAATTTATCTTTACTTTTTCTACCAAGGCGCCTATTTACCAGGTTTTCACCAAGGCACTTTTCTTTTTCTTTTTCTTTTTTTCTTTTTTTTTTCTTTTTTCCTTTTTTTTTTTCTTTTTTTTTGTACTTTTTTATTTATGGAGGAACTTAAG
>MU224601.1:682581-710365 GCA_018584345.1 Thuja plicata
CTGAGGACATTCAAATTCCCTATGACCTTCTTCTCCAAAGTGAAAACATGTTCCACGGAAGCCTCCTCTTCCAGATCCTTGTCCTCTTCCTCTTCCTCTCTGATCTCTATTATTCTGATCTTGGAAACGATTGGAATTGTTTCCTCACTGATTCTGACTGCTACTGGCCTTGTCCTTCTTTTTTGGATCTTCATTTTGGCCACCATATGACTGTCCACTAGATCTTCCACCATGACCTCTTCCATTTTGTCTGCTCTCAAACTTCTTGTTCAGTTTTTCCTCTTCTTTCAGGGCAAACTGGTATGCCTCCTCAATACTGTTCATTCGAACTAGATTCAACTTCTCTTGAATGCTTGGCCTAAACCCATTAAGGTAACGGGCAACTTTCTTCTTATTAGCCTCTGCATGGCCTATTCTGATGAGGATTTGATAGAACTCCTCTGTATACTCTTGAACAGATCTTCCTACTTGCTTCAAACTTTGCATTTTCTTCAGTAGGTCAAGTTTTATAATCAACAGGAATGAACTGTCGCTTCAACTTATCCACCATCCGATCCCATCTTGTAATTTTATCCTTTCCTCTTTGATTTCGCTCCAATTGGATCTCCTGCCACCAGATCTTCACATGAACCTTCAGTCTGGCCTTCACAAACTTGACCCGATCAGGATCCTCGATATCTTCATACTCAAAATATTCTTCACATCCGTTGATCCAGTCAATCAACTCCTTTGGGTTAATATTCCCTGAAAATGTAGGAACCTCAATCTTAGGTCTTTTTCCAATCTTTGAAATGGCTCGGAAAAGCCTTTCTTCTTCGGGATTCAAAACTTCAACTTCTTCTTGATCATCATTTTCTTCTTCGGCTTCATCCTCACTTCCATTTCTAACATTAAGATTCATTCCTCTGCGAATCTCTTCTTGCAATGCTCACACTTGTCTGTGGAGCTCTCTAACCTCAGGTGTCACAACACCAGCTCTTCTGCCACATTCCCTTCATGGAGGCATTTTCGCAATGCGCGCTGAAACCCTAACCACGGTCTTGGTGTAAACTACCTCACAGTCGGTGATTTGTTTACACAAAAACCCTAACCCACGGTCTTGGTGCAAACTGCCTCACAATCAGAAATCTTTTTACACACTCAAGAACTCCTGCTCTAATACCACCTGATGAAGGGTGCTCCCCTTAATACCACAAACACATAATAGAAATAGAGAAGAAACAAAAATTTGCAAGAACAGAAAATGGGCTTCTTATTATCTCCACAAATGTGGAATTACAAACTTTCAGAATTACAATATGCAAAGCCACATGGGCATTCCCCTTACAATATTCTATAGGACAAAGCCTCGAATTATTACCCAGATCTACCCAGAACTGCCCTAGACAACACTAAGCGCCTTCTTTATATAGGCAATTTCCACCACCTGAGAAGGTTCCAAAAATTTAGCCCATAGGGCCGACCAAACTTAGAATTATTTTATTTTACAATTTATTACACCATAGTCGGCTCAAAATAACTTTTGAAACCCGAACAGAAATTTTGAAGAAAAATTATTTTCTACCATTTCAGTTGACCCAACTTTTGAAGACCATAAGTCATCGCCAGTTGACCCGATTAACTATTATGACCCCAATCCGGAAAGGCCACGAAGCGCTCTACAGGCTTATTTAGTGCAAGTGCCCGTCCCCCAATTTTTTGACCTCATCTGGGGCCTATAAATCCTTCAAAACTGAGTTCCAAGTTTCTGTACCTTGCTACCAATACCAAAAATCTTTAATATCTTCAAAACTAGACCTGATCTAGCCATGAAACTTTACTAGCAGGCTGATAAGACTAAGATGAACCTCCACATGTGAAATCAGAACATTTTGATATTGTATGACCAACTTGCTAAAAATAGCAAGTCTCCATAAATAGCAACTCTACACAAGATAGCCCTTATTGAAAAGCAAACAGAAATATTTTTGGGTGATGCAAGATTGCCCTTACACCCAGGATGCTCTTGCATCACAAATACAAAAAGATGAAAATGTCACTGCTAAAAAAGACCAAACCGATGAGCAGGACACCACTCTAGATACAACATGAGCTAGACCACTAAGCAATATGCTAGTATTGATGAAGGTCATCAATATTCTAGAAGGTAATGAAGGATCTACTACAGCAGACACAAGCACACCCGAGGACAAGGGTGATGCAGAAGAAAAAGACACCACAGATGATACAAAGGACACAACTGCAAAACAAGCTGCAACAAATGATCAAAAAGATAAGTCTACTGATTAAAGTAAAGAGGAAGCGCAAAAGGTAGAAGAGGACATGCAAAAAGAAAAGAAAGATGAGCTGGAGAAGAAAATAGAAGAAAAAACTACAGAGACACCCAAGGTTGATGGAGAGATGTCTTCACCAAACCAACAGGTGCACCCCGAGCAGAAAACACAAGAAGCATCCTCAACAAATCCTTCACCAATCACTTTAGAGAGGACAAATGAACTAGAAATGGTAGTTCATACATCTGCATCCACACAAATCTCAAAGAAGAAGAAGAGCAACAATAATAATCCAGTCACTCTAAATGAAATCATTGAGATTCCAGTTCGTGATCTCAGGACATTGGATCCAATTGAATTGACAAAGTATGCAACACTTTGTGAGAGAAAGGCAATGCAAGATAAATTGAGAAAAGCCACAAAAGAAGCTAACGTACTTGAAGTAGCATGAGGCATACTTTAACAAATTGTACCAGATGTAGATGTTGATCAAACAACCCCCATGCTTGATCAATTAGTGGTACTCACAGATGCATTCACATCTCAGAACATAGATGTTGAGAAGGTCATGGAAGAAAGACTTGAACAGAAATATGAGTTCAAGCTAGCAGAAAAGATAAGCTAAGAAGTGGCATTGCAAAAGGTAAAGCTTTCTGAATTGGTTAGCACAATAGATCCAATAATCTTAGAAGCTATAACCTTGATACAAAAGTTGCGCATGCTTGATCAACTCACCCAAGAGTATACCAACAAGATAGCACAAATAGATGTTGATCTTTAGACAAGTGCACAAAGTCTCACAAATCGTGAAGAGGTAATAAAATTGCACAATGAGAAACTCAAGCAAGCACGGAAATTGAGATAAGACATAAAGATTGCAGAGACAAAGTTCAGAGATGAGGTAAACGAGCTTCAAGCACAACTGTTACCGACACTCTCACTACTACAAAAACATATGACAGAGGCAAGAGCACTAATTGCCACCCCAGAAATGTTTGTCCTAGACAACATTTATGATATGCATGCAAGGCTAGAGCTAGAGCACATGGCACTAGAACTACTAAAATAAAAATGAGATAAATTGCTCAAAGATATCAAGAACACCCACTCACATATTCTTGACACATTGTAAGTTACACATTTTTTTCACATTTTTGGCATCTTATAAGTTGTACATTTTTGTCATGAGTATCAAATAAAGGGGGAAGTGATATGTACAGTCACAGTAAAAGAGGGGGGAAATGAAAGGGGGAAATGATGTGTACAGTCAAACATGTGAAAGAGAAAAGAATAGGGAATGTATAGTTCAAAGGAAAGTATACATGTACATATACTTATATTATACCAATGCATACAGTTAGGGGGGGTCATATAATGACAAGGATATATACATGGTGTAAATACTAAACACTTTAGTATTATGCACATATCATTTTTTGATACTAATGTCAAAGGGGGAGATTGAAGACATTATATTTTCTATTAGTATATACAAGGAAAAGCATGATCTACACCATCGATTTACACTATACCGATAGACAGGGCACAACACTACCCAACGCCAAGGTAAACCGATACTACCAAGTACAAAGCATCCTGACAAACACTATTCAGTGTTACCCGATGACAAAAAGGATAAAGGAACCCGATGAGTAACAACAGTGCAACCCAAAAAAAAAACAAAGAGAGGAACCCAACAGATGAAGGGAACCCGTCGATTAGTTCAATGAAGGAACGCCAAAAAAATTTCAGTTCAACCCAATGACCA
Organism: Thuja plicata; assembly: GCA_018584345.1. NCBI lineage: Eukaryota > Viridiplantae > Streptophyta > Pinopsida > Cupressales > Cupressaceae > Thuja > Thuja plicata. The sequence continues at coordinate 686,623 of MU224601.1, forward strand.
AGAACTGACAATCAGTTACATCCCACAAAAAGTGGATTTGACTTTCCACATCAGATAAAACTCTGAAGTTGTATATTTAGCTTCTTGATTTGTTTTAAAACCATTATGTGCAAAGGAAGCAATGTAATTATTATTATTTTAATCAGTTTAACTATTTTAAAACATGCAAACTAAAGGATCAAGGTCAAGTTGTATACCTTGGATCTAGAGTTAACATTGTAATGCGTGATTCTAGAATAGGTCAAATAGTTGTATAAATAGATGCTCAATCTATTGTGAACATGTTATTCGATGATGATTGTAGCCACTGAGAGCATCTAAGGATCAGACAAGAGAATTCACGCAAAAGGACAGAAAAGGATCAAATCAATTTTCAAGAACAGAACACAGGATACCGACGAGCAGAGAAAAGGTATTAATCAATCACTATAGGTGATATTCATATTATGAGAGCTTTAATGGATCTGTGATCAGCAATTATAGATTACATACAGTCAATTCAAACATATTGTACTCATTCTAATAAGTGTAGTACATTTAATAAATCCTTTCAAGAAAGGTGGACCTAACAGTCCTATTGTAAATCTCTTAACCAAGTGCACACTTCATTAGTGTTGCTAAAGCTCTTAACAAAGTAGACCTTAACATGTCTCCACTTTAATACTCCTAACAGGGTAGATCATCAGAAGTGATCAATTGTAAGCCTTTACCGGCTCCCTTCCATTTTGCAGATAGTGAAGTTTTGTGGGTGTCATCCCCACCACAGTTCTTACTTCCTAACAGGAGTTTTCTGCGATATCATATCTTGTATTATGTGTTTATTACTTTCATGAATGTTTCTATGAATGTTGCAAACAATTAAAGATTATGAATTAATATTACATGCATAAGAAGAACATCAGAAATGGTCGGTAATACAGTAAAGATTGTTTACTAATGATGAAAGGTGAAAAGAGTTAAAAGTTTTAGTGGTATTGATTCACCCCTCCCCTCTCAGTACTACTTCCCATTAATCCCAACAGCATGTATTTAGAACATGTATAAAATAAGTCTAGAAAATACATGCATGTGCATGTGTATACAGCATAAAATAAATCTCAAGTCTAAAATGCATATATCTAGGTATCTATATGTAGTCAACTAGGGCCCTGCCCTGATCCATGACCTAATATTTCTCTATGTCGTTTGGATCCTTGTGTGCAATAAAAGAAATATTTATACACATGTTGTATGTAGATAGAAATATAATTGATACATATGGACACATATATTTAGTTGAACATATGTACATGTCATAAAAATCAATTAAAATTGATATATATATACATTTTTTATAATTGAAAGTTATATATCGGATATCCAACATCTCAAAAATGTTATTCTACACTGGGAATCGTAGATGATGAGTGGATAGATAGAGGAGGGACCTAAAAATTACATATAAAAATTATCCATGTACAATAAATTAAATACTTATTTAAGAAAAATTAAACAAACGTCTAAATTTACCTGATGTTGCATGGGATCGTCGGGTGTTTCTAAATCTCTATATGGCGTCATAATCTTGATAACACCCTGGAGTGTGTGTGTGTGTGTGTGTGTGTGTGTCAATTTATTCAAATTTAAATTAGTTATACTAGAGGCTATTTATGCATGTACATGTACTTTTTAAAATAAAATTTTAAATAAACATACTGTAGTAGCATGTAATGCTCCCCCAGTATTGCTCAACTTTGAATTGTGTAAGGTCGTCGAGGTAGGATCAACGAGAGGATCCATAAGCAAGCTAGTGAAAATTTGATGACTTGGAACTAATGTTTCCTAAGAAGGGGGAGGTTCATCCTCATCAACTGTTGTCTGTTGAGGAGCTATAAGTGGTGCAAAAATATCCTCCTATCTCTTTTGTGCACCTTGAGAATTTGATCTAGTGGATGTTCTATGAAGATTGCAGGTAAAATTGATGATAACTCACTAAGAGGGACCCCACTCAGTATCTATATAGCCTGATATGCACAAACTAAATCAATAGATAAATATGCGTCCATGCGATGCAAAGGGTCCACCTCGAATAAAGTTGCAACCTCCAAAGGAGATGGTATGTCTGCTATCTGATAAGGATCATAACTGGAAGATGCATCATGTACAAGTGGGGTAATGGTAGAATATGAACACAACATGTATCTCCCCACATGATTAGATGACATCTCTTGAACCTGTGTCGTGATACTCACATTACTAGAAAATACATCCCTCCTGGTCTCATATGCCACACTCTCTCCTGCAGCGCTCATTTCTAAATGTTTTGACATAACCAAAAGGTTTGGACCCACCAATTCCAGCTTATTAGCAGGTTGTGGAACATCAGGTCATCTAAATCACTCAGATAATCAACCCTTCCACTGGCCAACATGGGAGGGTACATCTGTATAATCAAAATCATACTGTAAATGAAATTTTGCAAATAATTGTTTGCAAAAATATAGTAGCTCATCCTTCTGGTGCGACCTATAATAAGTAGCCAACCATCTAGGATTTATAAAGGGTGAGACAAGTTGATCCTCACACCTAGTAGTCATATAGCCTCTCACCTTAAAGCTATATCCTGATAATGATAAAACATAGTCTTCGCCATAGTTGTAGAGACCTTAGTGTCAATCTGTCTATATTCCATAGTGCAAGTAATGCTGCGAGAGAGAGATGTATAGAATGCATTAATACTAATACTATCATATGGGCTATATGATTGAACAACATAAATCATATTAACCAACTCATCTCGAATACTATTCTCCTTCTTCCTATTGGGAAGGCTAGTGTAAGTCTAAATAGTATTATCAAGGTGCACTATGGCGTACCGCAATCTATCCACTGTATCGACAAATAATTTCTCCATCTACTCTCTAGATCTAGAATATCTAGCACATGAGGACTACTCACTACCACCACACTATACACTAGAATAAGATGAATCTATGGTTTGTGTTCCTGAGCCTGATGCCATGATCTAAAATATATATAAAAATGAAAGTATGTCTATCGATAGATCTGCAAATGCATACATTATGTACAATTTTTAAAAGAAATCTAATATAAAGTTACACTAGGTTTAACATAATTTAAAATTTAAGCATATATACATGAATGTGTACACAGACCACATTTATACACCTCTTTAATAAACCATAAAATAAAGTTCCGTTCATATTTATCAACACATGTTTGATAGAAAAATGGTAATCATGTGTACCCTCGTGAAAAAAAAGAAGAGAATGAAGGTCTAAAAGGTAAGAATTATGAACAAATAAAAAGTGTCAAATTGTAATCATTTAAATTTTAAACAAATAAAATGACATAAAGCATGTGTCATCTACTTAAATAGTAAACCATATATAACAATACTCATCCATTGTACATGTCATGCAATTAAATAATCATGTTAATTTTACATCTAGTGGTAATTTAAATTATTTATAGTAAGTATGACTACACTAGGGTTATCTTTAGGGTGGATATAGAATCTTTTTATTTTGATGGTTCAATGGTAGATATATATGTGTGTGTGTGTGTGTGTGTGTGTGTGTGTGTGTGTGTAAATATGTATATATATGTGTGTGTATATGTATATATATACATGTATATACAAAAAGCATATATATATATACATATATGTATGTATATATATGTATATTGTGTGTGTGTGTGTCTATATATATATACACACAAAATATATGTATATATACAATATACATATATATGCAATATGTGTGTGTGTGTATTTCTCCAATGGTTTTGATATATCTAGTTATTTATTTTAGGTCCCCTTAAGACATCGTAACTTTAGATCCCCTTAAGACATCCCCTTACTTGACATCATAACTTTAGACCCCCTCAAGTACTACCTTAGTTTATATAGGTTGCAATTAGGTTTATATAATCTTAATTAGAGATAGGACAAGGTCAAGATTCAATGTTTAAATTTTGGGCTAGGGTAAGGATTAAATCATAATTCTAAGCCACATGATTTTATGAAAATAGATTTAGGATATAAGTAGAGAAATGGTTGAATTAGGGACAATGTTCATTAAAGGTTACAATTATGACTCAATAATAGTTTGAGTTATTTATGATAAATATTGGGCTAGGGTAACTATTAGGGTTCAATTAGGGTTAGGGATTAATTAGGATTATGATTATGTATCGATTATGGTTAGGGCTCATTTTTTGTACTTGGTTTACTAAGGCTCAATGTTAGGGTTTGAGTAGGTTGGAAATTGGGGATCAAAGCGGGGTAGGATAAAGATTCATTGGGAGTTAGTTTTCAATATGTAAACTACTTAAATGAAACCTGCTCGTAAATGAACCCTAATCATAAACCTAATCGTAGTATTCATTGAAGGTTACAATTAGGAATCAATAATAGTGTGAGTTAGGAATAAATAATTATGACAAATTTTGGGTTGGGGTAATGATTGGGGTTCAATTAGGGTCAGGGATTAATTATGGTGATTAATTGATTATACTTTTGTAGGGTTTACTAAGGCTTAAAGTTAGGGTTTGAATTATAGATTAAAGAGGGGTAGGGTTTCAATTAGAGTTATATTTCAATGACGTTTAGGTTTTCAATTAGAGTACTTTTCAAAAAAATTGTACTTTTACTCTAACATCTTCATCTGTGATATTGTCTCATTGATTCTCGACTTCATTTACTGCATTGTCAACCCTCTAAGAATACCTTCTAATATCTTTATCTTCTTCCATTCTCAGACTCTCATAATAACGCTTAGCTCTTAGACTCTTAGACAACTTGACTCTATCATTGCCTTCATAAATCTCTTTCAGTTTTTCCCAAACTTCATAAGAAATCTTCAATAAAATAACCTTAGCTAACTCAGTCTTTGATAAAGCACTAAAGATTGCATACCTTTGTTTCTCATTCTTCTCATAAGCTGTGATTTCATCTTGAGTATTAAGGTCATTTTGAGATAACACATACTTCTTCTCCACATTCTTACAGATGGTTTAGTCGATCGAGATCATATATCCTCTCATCTTCTATTTTCATGAGTTGTAGTTAGATCCATCAAACATAGGTATGTTTAGTTTGTGTGTCATTGGATCTTCCTTGAGCGATTAAGCTCTTCACCGAGGAACCAAGTTTTGATATCAATTGTTGAATAGGCCAAATAACTGAGAGGGGGGAATTGGTTATTTAAAAACAATTTCTTAAACTTTTACTGAACCGGTAATTACTTAAACCAATCAAAAATTTATAATACATATAAACATGAAAGCACAAAACCATAAAAACAGTGAACACCAGAATTTACGTGGAAACCCAAACTGGGAAAAACTGTGGAGAAGCTTATTCTCAGGAAAGTAAACACTTGTTAAGGTGGCACTAGTTAAGGTGATTTTTATAAGGGTTCACTATCAATTTTGTCACTAATGTTTGGCTCATTGTCGATTGGGCTAACTACCTAGAAAAGAAAGGCTAACTACTAATACAAATAGGCTCACTGCCATAATATAAGAAATGAAAGTTGAATCTACCACTGAAGTCACTTTCACTTATACTCTGCAATATAGAAATGATATATCAGTGTGCTACCAATTGCATAAACTCGCACGTACATCAACACACTAATCTTCCCTTGTTAGATTAGCATTCACTGTATATACTTGCAATCAAGCATCACACCAACAACAGAGATTATCGCTCTTCTTATACTGATTGATGCCATCAACCAAGTTGTCCTAAATTGATTTGAATAAGTCACACCGAAACGTTTCCACGGTGGTAAGGAATGAAATTTAGACCACCTTGCTCAATACAACACACTTCACACATCTCAACATGCTACACAATCTCCGAGACCTTATGTACCAATGGATAGGATCTATACATTACAATTCAAATACATTGACCAAAATACAATGAACACGTCCAAGATAGGACCGAACCAAAACAAATGTTCCACAGTATGTTACACACTAAATAAGACCAGCACCAACACGAATAAGGAAAAATATTTACAACACATCCTTTGGTGCAAACTTCTACCAATACACCATTATCGATACACCAAAATATGCAAACCTCTTCTATGCATCGGATATGTTGACATAAATGACACCAACAAGAATAGCATCAACCTCACATTCTAACAATACCATATGAAGGGCACACAATATACTAAGAGGGTTCGGTGAATTGATATATCTCAATTTAACTTAGTTGAACATTAATTACCATTAATAACTTCTCCAGACATGAACCTTAAAAGCATCAAAGAAGCTCCAACAAATCTCCTAAATGATTTAGCAACTAAACAACGCATGAAATCACACATTCACACATGTGAACACCAAAATACATGGAAACCCAAGATGGGAAATGATAAGAGTAGCTTCTTGGATATACTACCCAAATTCACCCTTATAGTCCAATGAATACTTACAATTATGAAGTAGGCACCAACTTGCTAGAGACACCAATCCCCTATTGTATTTGCAGGCACCAACCTACTAGAGAAACCAATCCCCTATGCCCAGATTTGAGCATCAACTCAGCAACTAGGACTTCAATGTCAACAACAACAAAATATATGAATTGAGAACCTTCAACCTGAATACACAGATTGCACTTAATTCGATCAACCTTTAGATCACTCTCCCACATAGCACATGATCTTTTGATGAAACTTTACAGTGATTGGAGCGCAACTCACATTGCTTGCATTTGAATTCTCTTCAATCGTTTACACATACCGAATAATTACATTCATGTACACATATCATTCCAAAAATCAAGGACATGTCTTAAAGATTCCTACAAATATGCACTACAAATACAATTATATTCATATGTCGGCCTTGAATTTGATTAGTTCATCTACAAGTCGACCACAAACATTCACCTTAATCAAACGTGTAATAGGCCAGGTCCAATAGCACACACACTACTCTAGAAGGAAGAAACATTCTATGGGGTTCCCAATGTAGCTCTATCGAGTCCTAATGGTCATCCACAAGCTTCCTCCAATGAACACACACTACAAGCTTTTGCCACATCAAACCAAACTGACTACCTTATAAATTAACTAGCTCAATGACCCTATTGTCACTTCAAACTTGATGTTTGTTGCACATCAACTCCAGAAACTTTAGAATATGATGAAGCATGTCTAGACATATTCTCCTTTCAAACAACAGATCATAACTCTCATCTGCAAAGGAATGCAAATCATAACAAGTTACCAAGGCAAGCTCAATGTTTGGGTAACTTGCCTCATTCTGTTCTAATTAATATTTTGGATCACCTCTACCAACTAGAATAGATACATGATGGCATTACAAATATATCCCAACTAATTCCACTGTCATAGCTAGCTACGATGTTACTATAAGTCAAAATAAAACCCTAAAAGGTCTAATATGACATGACAAGTAATTTGCATTCTTCTAGATACCTTGCCATCAATGACCACAACTTGTTGACTTCTCTTTAACACTACTTTGACATCACTCCTTTGACATCAATGAAAACATATGTTCAACAGGGAAATATATGGGCAAAATTGTTTGAGATCCTCATAATCCCATGCAACTACATCATCGTAAGATATACAAAGCTCATTGAAAAAAAATTCTTTCAAATTTGGAACATACATTTCCTAGTTTAACAAAAAAAATTATCTTGCTATAACCACTCATTCATAATATTTTTCCTTACAAACCAATATCATTATCGTGTCTCGCAATTGAGTATCTAAATTAAAAAATACATTCTAACATGATTAGGCCCTTTGTAAAGTTGTTATTACCCATTTGTGTGATGTGATTGCCATACATTTCTTGCAATCTAGATTAATTTTTAGAAGAAAATTCCACCTCTTTTCTTCCAAAAAATGGATTATTGCAACTTACTTGATTATTTGGGATAGTAGGACTTACAAAAAGTTTCACATTTGTTCTTGGGCTTCCATGATGTCTATGGGTATATCAACTATACTTCAACTACTATGAGTTAGTCTACATCTTTGTTTTACTCTCTAAGAACAACTTGCATGCCAAATGTCTCAAAATTTTCAATCAAGTATCATACTGTATGTTAGGATTTAAGAATAATGGTCTTTGTTGTACGTTGACCTCTGATTTGATTCACAATCAACTCACTATATCCAAATAGATGTAACAATTCCAATCCTTTCTTTTGTGCTAGTAGCAATTCTTAAATCAAGTCCTCGTATTCAGCTACATTATTAGTACAAGAGAACTGAAAACATTACACTTGCACCAGTACCATTATTGCTCTTTGAAAAATCAAAGTATGTTTGTCACATACCTCTTGCTCATCTTCTTGAGGTTTCATAAGATTGGGGAAAAATAATTCTCTTTATGAACGCAATGAGTGTCTAACCTTGTTTCTTCCACCTCATTATATAGGTCAAACTAAAATTTGTTCCCTCATTCATCAAGAAAAATATCTAAAACTCCTTCCAAAGATGTGGCAATCTCATGAACAATCATATTTTCGGCTAGGTATTCTAGGTACAATTCATATTAATAGGATTAGGAGTTTATGGCGCAATATAGTTTTTTGAGATAGGTTCAATCTTTATATTTATTTTTGTGTCATATGTGGTAATAAAAAACATTTGAGATCAATCTAGAAATAAATATCCTTGTATTTTAGCTCTAAAATTTTTAGGAAGGCCTATAGCAAAGTAGGGAAGAAGGTCAATGATTGAAATTGAGGTACAATAAGGCTTGGGCATACATGAAGAGTAAGATTTAGATTTTTTATAACCCCAACTACCTTAATAGCAATACCATCTAAACGAACAACTCTCTTTTCAATTGGGGTATAATCTAGGCCTGACAAATTAACAGCCTTCCTAGGCATAACATAATTACTAGCTTCTAAATCATGCAATTGTGTACAAGGCACTTACCAATAATTAGGGAGAGATAGAAAGAAGATGGCTTACTACTTTTGCTTGTCTTCTCTTCGTCGGCTAACATTAACCTCTAGGAACAACTATTGGACGATTTGCTAAAGCAACATTAAACTGCGTGAAATTCCTCAATGCTTCTTGAAGAAAATCTATATGTGATGGAATTGATAGTGCCTCCCACATAGTCATTTTCAAGTCATCCACTTTCAGTTGCACAACAATGTCAAAAGGGAAATGACCAAGCTTTTCCTATTTTTCTGTGACAGCAGTCTCTGACTTTGATTGGTGACTGATTTAAGGTTGATTCTTGGACCGATTTTCCTTCCTAACATCCTGATTTGCTTGTAACTCAGAGTCTTTATAGTGGTGTTTTCCTTTAGAGCCCCTCGGGGGGATAGAGAGGTAGATGTTTGACCAGCCATAAAAGGTGATTCATCCTCCATTGCACCTCTTAGATCTTGTGTTATATGCTACAAAATTGATATCTTTACTTAATGCCTCAGCTTGATTGATACCACGAAAGTTATTTTCATGCCGATTCATTAGAGTGGACTCACCTTGTATTTGTTCTTGCTTTAGTACCCCGGCTTGGTTTGATTCAACTTACGGAAGTATTGATGTATTTTGAACCATTAGAGTTTGGCTGAGAACTCCATGTTGACATGAATTTTGGTTATCAGACTGATTTCAGGGATAACACCATCCATGGTCCTGGACTAAACTTTTTGCACTAGAACAATAACTTTGGAAGAGCTTCCAATGCTGAGTTTAAGGTATTCAAAGACTTGGAATAGTTCATTTGACCTTGTCCTCGAATATTTCCTTGGAAAAGTAGCGTATTGGGCTTATATGCTTGATTAAAAGGCTTATAAGGTCTTTTATGTTGGGCTTATTGCTTTTTTAATGCCACTATTTCATTCTCAAAGCTTTTAAAAATATTTTTACTCCATACAACTTATTGGAAGGAGTAATAAAGGGATTTATCGACTAGTTGCTACAAGAAAAGGTGTAAAACTTGGTTGCGTATGTAGAAACTCAAGAAACAGAGGCATTGGAGGCCTTGGGACTATTTTCTCAACTTGTGTTAGGTAGTTTTCAGCTCATATAAATCATGACAACCACATCATTGTTTAAAGCCCTCAAGTAGTACAAGAATGCATGGTTCAAAGAAGCCTTCACTAAGGATGGAATTCTATCTCAAGTTTTCTGGAAATTGAAGTCTCCCATGAATTCATGAGGGACTCTCTTGATAGTAGTTAGTTGTTCCACAGGGGATAGGTGATCTCTCTTATCTTCGAATTGCTCACAAAGCTCCTCACCTAACTCATCTCAGTTATGTATTAAATTTGGCACCAATTCCCTATATTATTGTAATGTCTTACCCTTTAGGAAAGTGACAAGGAGTCTAATAACTACATTGTCGTCTACAAGAGTGTAGACTAGGCACATATTAGCAATGATCTGGATCTTTTAATGGGAGTAGAAGCATTCTCACCAGTAATATAAGGTAGACTTTTCAAGTTGTTTTTGAATGCCATCATGTTTAGCAAGGACAAGAGGACTTCCTCTCTTTAAGGTGACAAAAACATGATTCCTTGGAATGGCCATATAAGGGATATGGAATAGTGTTTTGTTTGGTTAGGAGGACCTGCTTGCGCAAACATAGATTCTACTCTTGGATATGTTCTTAACATGGTGAGGGCTTCCTATCATGCTTTTTCCTTTTTGATGAAAATAAAAGCAATTCCCATAAATCAGAACACTTAACTTTACAAGATGATCTTGTTTGTATCTTTGACATTAATAATTAGCACAATCTTGAAACCAAAAACCTTTGGAGTTGCTAGGTTCTTACCAAGGTTGCACAGGGACGGGGGTACTTGGGTATTTTGGGTACGGGTACGGGTACGGCTATTTTTTTAAATAGGGGATGGGAGTACTTGGATACGTCAAAACTTTTTCTTGATATAATTTAATATTTTATAGAAAATATTAAAATATGAGTCATGCCAATGAGTTTTCAAAACAAGAACAGTGATAAAGTTTGCTGATGTAATGTATTGTTTTCAATTTCAGATTTGCAATGTATTTGTAATAATAATGTATGCTAAATGTTTAGATGCATAACAGAGAAGGTAAACTTTAAACATGAGCAAGAAGATTATAAATCATATAACAATGACATATTGCAAATGTTAAACTTTTGGCTTGAACAATGATAAAGTTTACTGTTAATCAGTATTGTATCAAAGTTTCAAACTAATTACATATGAATTAAGCTTGGTAAACAGCAAGCTGATACACAAACAAAAAACTGAAACAAAAATCAGAAATCTTAATCAAGGTCCTTAGCTATGATGCTCTCCACCGAGTACCCAATGAGTACCCGGTACTTGGGTACATGTACCCGTACCCGGTATGCGTACCAGGGGTATGGGTACGAGTACCCATGCAACATAGGTTCTTACTGATGTATGCAATAATTGAAGTTGCTAAGGATAGCTCCAATTTTCTCAATTGAATGATGTAAGACATTAAATCAGTCCCAACAAAAGTGCCATAAAAACTATTATCACCTAAAATTGCACCTTGTTAAACCTAGTTCAATATTTTAGAGACAATGGTAATAATCTCTCATGTGCGGGACCTTGCTAAACTTGAGGAACCTCCAGAGAATATTTGTGCAGGTGTTGATCCAACTCAACACACATTAAAACTAATGTCTGCTTCTACTCTAATAACTTAGAGGGAAAGGACGAAGGAAAACAGGTGAAAGAGAAAGATGGTGATACACCAAAACTTAATTGAGTTCTCGGTTTAGTCACACCAACATGTCAAAGGGTTGCAAGCTCACACAAATCTTTGGTTTCACCAGCAGGTAAGGGGTTTGACAAGTACCAAGAGGGAGGGAGATAGCCACAAAAGACCTTGAACCAACCTCAATAAACCTCGAAACAAGCTTAAAGGACTAGAAATCATAGATAGCTCCCGCAACTAGGCATAAACAACATATGTCTCATAAAAGAGGCAAAAGACCATCCGTATATGAAGGTAAGAACACCTAATTAACATTGCAAGGGAATGGAACAGGATTCATAAACCATGTTGTTTACAAAATATACAAGAATAATGAGAAAAGGTAAACAGCGACTCCTTTTATTAGTTGCAAGGTTTGAGCAAGCTTTTTACAATTTCAAATAGAGAAAAAAAATATTACAAATAAGCTTTTCTCTTCTGTCCATCTTCCATTGGAACTAAGAATTAGTTGATGAATGAGGATTGTTGGGTCCTTAACAGTGTAAGGCACCAAATCTGTCATAAATTTTGTGACCCATACCATGTGTATGTTGCAGAAAACATCCACGATCTGGTTGACGTTTTCATTAATACCCTCTATAGAAAAATGTCACTTCAAGGTTTGTAGACATCTGGAAACATGAAAAGAACATTGGGAGGATGCCGTGAAACTTATTGAGTTTTGGTTTTACAGATACAAATAGCATATGCTTTAAAATCACCAAATTGATTTTAGAAGGCCTTTTGTGTAGATACAACAAAAAAGTCAGCAAACAAGCGCATTTGAAATAAGTCATTATGTCCAACATTTTGTGTACCTGCACTATGCAACTCCATCTTGCATACATTACTATCAGAGAAACCCCAAGTATAGCAGCTAACAAAAAGTTACTTTGAAGTGTTTTTTGAGGGATCTCCATACTCCGTAATATTGTACACCTTACTGATTACACAGAAGTATGCTGGAACAGATTGCTTAGTTTGTCTTTGCATCTTCAAAACATATTTGCTTTTTAGAAAAAGATTCAAGGTTCTGGCATCAAGACACTTCTCTAAAGATCCAGCAGCGGTTGCAGTGCATCACACCCTACTTCTTGATTCATTTTTTCATATAATTGATTTGTCTAAAATAGAGAAATGTCAATGGGCCCTGGATTTGTTGGTCAAGTTTAATGGCTTTTAATGAGCTCACCAGGGATCAAGTCTTGCTGAGTGCAAGGCTGTGACAACATAAGGAATGAGGCCAGGATCATGCCCCAGGGAAACTTGGTGGAATGGATACCCCTCATTCTTTGGAGCATATATTTGTTGAACAAAGGAACTTTCTTCTTTGGAAACGTCAAGCACTAATTTGTGCCGGGCATTAGTACTAAATATTGTGTAGCTGCTACGTAAACGATTGCCTTTTATATACACGTTTTAGTTAGTTATTTTGATAAGGGTATCATCAATAGTCCAGACAGAAAATGACAATCCTTAAAATGGTGGAAATAAGAAGCATCCCTCAATATAATTTCTCAGTTACAGTTTTGGAGATGAACTCGGCGGCTATGTTGCAGCTGCTTCAGAAATAAAGGTTCTTGATTATACAAATAGATGTCCCTACTAAGGGCATGTTTCTAAATATGCCCTCAAAGAATTCTTCCTAGTCATCATCTAGGATTCTAGAGTTAGTCATTTTACACACAGGTTCTTGGTAATCCAGATAGGTGTCCCTAGCGATAGCAAGTTTCTCAATATAACCTCAACGAATATTTTCTTCCTAATCGTTGTCCATGGCATGCAGCATACAGTTTGTATCAAGTACATATTTCTTGCCTATCATTGCCCACTTGATGAAGCATACATTTTGAATTAGTCGCACACCCATCAGCTTCTATCTGCCCTGACAAGTTCTATAACATTTCTCCAATTTTCTCCAGCTTTGGATGTGATATGTCTCCTACAACAAATTTGTGCACTCTGTTCTGAAGCCGGATCCAGCTGCAGCCTGGAGTCTTTTTTAATCCCTTGTCTTTCATCATTTTTCTCATTCTTCCTACATCGCCCCATTTTCCACCTGCTGCATATAAATTTGAAAGGAGAACATAAGTTCCAACATTTTCGGGTTCAAGCTCAAAAAGGTGTCTTGACACTTCTTCTGCTAATTCTATATCAATATGGATTCTACAGGCACTAAGCAATGCTCCCCAGACATTAGCATTAGCTTCAAATGGCATGCCTTTTACCAAGTCATGTGCCTCAGACAAGCACCCAGCTCGGCCAAGGAGGTCCACCATGCAGCTATACTGCTCTACGTTGGGTTCAATGCAATAGTTCTTCCTCATGACTTCGAAGTAATGGATGCCTTCGTGCACAAGACCAGCGTGATTGCAAGCAGTTAGAAGAGCTGTAAAACTGACAGAGTCTGGTTTTATACCTTCCTGCTGCATTTGATGGAAAAGAGAAATTGCATATTCTCCAAGTCCATTCATCCCACATCCTGCAATCATTGCAGTCCAGGAAATAACATCTCTTTGAGAGATGCTGTCAAACACATGTCGTGCGACCTCTATACTCCCACATTTAGCATACAAATCAATAAGAGCACTACCCACAAGAACATTCAAGTCAATTTCATTTCTTATACAGTAGTTATGAATTTCCTTTCCCTGTTCCAGACTTTCTAAGTGTGTACATACTGACAGAACACTGGCAATAGTAACAGAGTCTGGTTTGACTCCTGCCTCCTGCATTCGGGGAAACAATTTCAGCGCTTCGTCATGGTACCCATTATCGATATAGCATGCAATCATCCCATTCCACGAGACAACATCTCTCTGAGATATTCTGTCAAACAAATGGCATGCGTCATCCACACAACCACATTTAGAATACAACGCCAGAAGAGCGCTCATCACAACAACGTTTGACACTAGCCCACTCCTGATTATGAAACTATGGAGCTGCTTTCCTGGATGAAGAGCGCCCAGAGATGCACAAGCAGGGAGGACACTGGCAGTTGTAACTGAGTTGGGTGCCATGCCTTCTATTAGCATGTAATGAAAAAGTCTCAAGGCATCTTCACAATGACCGTTCTGAGAATAACCTGCAATCATTGCATTCCATAATGCTACATCTCTTTGAGACATTTCATCAAAAATTATACGGGCATAACTTATGCAACCACAATCAGCATACATAGTTAAAAGGGCGCCCTGGACAATCCCATGTGAATCCAATCTTCTTTTAATTGCATAATTATGTACCTCTTTGCCCTGATTAAGAGCCTCACTTTGACCAGACACGGATAGAATACTCACGATAGTGTATGAATCTGGTTCCAACCCAATCGACAACATCTGAAGAAAGAGCTCTAAAGCCTGTTTAGTGTACCTGTTTTGGGCGTAACCGGAGATCATCATGTTCCAGGAAACCAAGTCTCTTTGAGGTGATATGTCCTGAAATTCACATTCTGACATCCCATTGAACACTAGGTGTGTATCCTTTAAGTCTCTGCGAGGAAGTTTCGTTAACAATGGGATTGAATCCTGTAAATGACTATAAGGAACTATATCACACATTTCATGTGTAACCCGTGGTTCCCTATCGGGTATCCTGTTAAACGCTTGATGTGCATCCTGAACTTCTCTTTCAGACATTTCATCAAATACTTGACGCGCATTCTGCAATTCCCCGCATTTCACATACATATCTATGAGAGCATTGAGCACAAAGCAGTCTCTCTCAAACCCTCTTGTAATTATGTAACCATGGATTCCTTTACCATGTTGCAGAGCCAAAAGACCTCCACAGGCCTTGAGAACGCACGGAAAAATAAAACTATCTGGTTTTACGCCAACCCATTGCATTTCGTAATATAAAACAAGAGCTTCCTCAAATAAACCATCCCTTACAGAGGCCGTAACCATGGCAGTCCATGTGACACTGTTTTTGCGAATAATCCTATCGAAAACGAGTAGTACACTAGAGAAACTTCCACACCTTGAATACATGTTCATAAGGCTCGTTTGCAAATAAACATTTTGTTCGATTCCAGCGGTAAGGATGCGAGCATGGACTTGCTTTCCTTCACGAAGGGATTTCATGGCAGCACAGGTTTGCAATTGAGATAGCAAAGTATCGAATAAAGCTGGAACTGTGCTAGGCTGGTTACTGACATTTGTATTGAATGATTCTATCTGATTTTTATAGTTTTCAAGGCATTCTGTCAAACACTTGGCCTGCATCCTTCTCATACGATTAAAATGCATTGGCAAACTACTGCTACTCCATAATTTGATCATAAAGATCAAATAAACTGAAAACTGTACCAGGAGAGTTAGTTAAAGCATAGCCCAGAAAATTATCTTCACCTTTAACATTAATTACTTGCCAGTAAGGGTTTTAGCGTTTGGCTCTTTTGACTCCACCATATGTAATTTGGGATTGGTAGTCCTCTCCAAAACTTTTTTATTCGTATGAAGTCTAACTTGTTTATAGGGTAAGGGAAAGGCATTGAGTAGTGGTTATAGTTAATTTCATATATCGATAGATCTTTAATGTTATATCGGACTTAACTGTTAATAATGCATGTTGTGGGAGTCGTTATGTCTCAAAGGATCAAAAAGTGGTCATTTCAAAGTGTTGCTCAAAACCTACTTGAAGATGGTCTGATAACTATCCACTCAAAATCACTAGTACTTGTGGACAAATGTCTCTGTAGTAGTGCTCAAATGACCCAGTAGTAGTACATGCAAATGAGCCAATCACGAATCAAAAAGGCTAAAAATGATCAATTATTGGTACATGAGTAACTTATTATGTGAACGGTTAGTGGGAGGTCAGCATGACAATGAGTGAACAGTTATTGGTACCTAAGCCACTATTGGTGCCTTTCCCCTAGTATATTTTAAGCCTTTCTAAGTCTTTCTTGTTGTTTCAACTATGTTGTTAATCCTATTTAAATAAAAACAATTAGAACATTAAGTATAATGAGAAATTAAATATGACAAAAAATTCCTTTCAAATGTGTGTTTGACAATCTTTTGACTTTTTTTTAATCTTTTTGTTAGATTGATTCAATTTAAAAAGGAAATAAAATTTTGACTAGAAAACTCTTTCAAGTGTGGTGGATCCTTAGGTTTTCAAGCCTATGGAAAAACCATTGACATGAAATTTACTACAAACAACTTCACTTCATTCAACATAAATAGTAGATGTCTTTAAGACTTTGATAATGTGATTTTTTCTTGTTTATGGTGAAGAGTATATAGATCTTGAAACCTCTCGTCTAGCTGAAGTCTCTAAGATGAATGGGCATAAGAATATGCAGATTGTGTGATCGTTTAAATGGGTCGAATTAGTGAGAAATTAAATATGACAAAAACTTCCTTTCAAATTTGTTTTTGGCAATCTTTTGACTTTTTTCTTTAAATATTTTTATTAGATTGATTCAATTAAAAAAGGAAACTAAATTTTGACAAAAAAAACTCTTTCAAGTGTGGTGGATCCTTAAGTTTTCAAGCCTATGGAAAAACCATTCATATGAAATTTTAATACACACAACTTCACTTCATTCAACATAAATAGTAGATGTCTTTAAGACATCGATAACGTGCTTTTTTCTTGTTTATGGTGAAGAGTATATAGATCTTGAAACCTCCCCTCTAGCTGAAGTCTCTAAGATGAATGGGCATAAGAATATGTGGATTGTGTGATTGTTTAAATGGGTCAAATTTCAATAAAAAGGCTAGAAACTTCGTACCCTCTCAAAAATATTATAAAGAGACCCTTAAAAAATAATGGGATCGATGAGATAGAATGCTCTTATTAGTGAAATTGGTAACATAATTAAGAAGATCAAGAAGCATGGTGTTGACCTCAAGCATGGGTGTGTTGAAAAATGTGGTTTCACTAAATATTTTATCAATAACAAGCACTAGATCTACTTATAAACAACAAAAGCCTTGTAAAAAAGGGAAAAAATGCAAGAGAAAGTTGACGAAAGTAGTTGAAATCAATAAACACCCACATAAAAACAACAAAGTTGAGCACTAGGTTTTGAGCTTTTCTTGGCAACCAATAATAAACTCAATGAAAAGCACTTTTACACCTTGAACCATCTACATCTTCTCCATCTCACTCTCCCTATATCTCTCTCCCTTCTTGGCTTTTCTCTATTGCCTTTTTAGGTCTTAGTGATTTTATCCTCGACTTTATATCTTCTAAAAACCTCTCTCTCTCTCTCTCTCTCTCTCTCTCTCATAATAAACTCAATGAATTGTAACTTTTACACCCTTCCTAATTTTTAGTTGAATTGTCTACATCTTCGCCATCCCACTCTCCATATATCTTTCTCCCTTCTTGGCTTTTCTCGATCACCTTTTTAGGTCTTCGTGATTTTTTTCCTATATCTTCTAAAAATTTCTCATTCTTCTTCTCACTCTTTCGTATTCTCCCTTTTTAATGTGTTATTTCCCCTTTCTCTCCATTTTGTACCTCTTAATCAGTTATTATTCATGTTTCTTAAGTTGCCAAACACTCCACAAATTCAAACCTGCAAGCACATTGTCCCAATGTAGGTACAATGCCTACAAACACAATGGCCCAGTGAGGATTTGAACCTTGGTGGCAACCTCACCGATGAAGTGTTTCAACTGCTACTCTAAATGGGTCACCCCTTTATGCTACTTTATTACATTATATCATATATTATTTTTAAAACTCAAATTTGTTTGTATAAATTAAAAGTCCAAAATTATAAAATTTGAAGGTGTTGATCAAAGTAAGATAGTTTGTTGTTGAATCTACACAATAGTATATGTCTTGTCTCATTGAGTAATAGGGTGTTTTAGGTGTTGCACAAAAATGTTTGATTCAATTTTTTTGCCTCTAATATTAAAGTAAGTAGATGTGTGGAATGCACTACCTACACTAATCTATGAGAGGAATTATGTACACAAGCTAAATTGAACATAAAGTTACAAGGTAATAAACACAAAGGTAGTATACTATAACATGATCTTATTTATATGGGGGAAAACCTTTTAGGAGAACAATTCCACACTCCAAAGAAACTAAATGTTTATTCAATAAACAAATGAATAAAAAGTACTTGTAGAGTCTAAGCTTTATAGGTGTATCACCAATAAGAGATATACAAATGTTTTGACAACATAACAATACTTACAAAGCTTGCTATACATTACCTCCATCTCAAGTGCCTAATAAATAGGAGAAATAATACATGAAATCGTTAACTAAAAGAAAAGAAAATATGGCACCCCAAATCCTAGTTAAAATTTAATGCCCAAACTGCAAGATTATTTGTAGGATTAAAAATATATATTTCTTACACATGTCATAAGCCTGTCATAATCCACTTGCCAACTTGTGTGCTTTGTTTGTAAGTTCACCCATCCTCCTTGTGTTCACACCTTGCTTTAATAGACCTGAGGGCATGAAATACTCTTGGATGTGTTATTTTACCCTACTACGATCATTGAACATGTGGAGAAACATATCATAATAGTAGTTAACCTATGGACCCATGGTGAATTAATTCCTTGAACAACTCATAATTGATAATTTTTAAGACTTGAATTTAATTATTTACGATGGATATTGTTACCACTAGATTATTATGCAAATTTTCTAAAATGTCAGTATATTAGGATATGACTGAGATTCTTATGCATCGTATTGATTATTTAAAATATATTTTAAATCATTAACTTTTAATGCGTAACTAATTCTTTATGATCTAGATAATTTGAAATGGAATTGTTTATGTTTTAAACATGATATGATGATAGTTAGTGCTTCGATTATTTTCTTTAGATATATTATCATAGTCTATTTCCAAAAATAGCACTTATTATTTCTAGCAAGCCCAATTATCCAAAAAAATAATAAATTAGGAGATAAAGATAACCCAAAAAATCATATATTTTGATGTTAAGTTTAAATAATAAAAATATTATTTACTCATAAAAGGATATTCAAATTATATTACTTTCCCAATTGTGGCATGGGAAATTGGAAAGCATACTTTAGAATGTTAAGTGGCTATTGAAAAATAAGACAACATTGGACAAGTGGTGAGATGCAAAGTGGAGTGTTGGAAGGTGAAAAATAAATGTAAAAGCAAGTTACATTCTTGGAATGCAATGCATATTTCCTCTTTGGCATAGGATTTGGGTATCCAGATATGTGTTTGAATGTTTTTTTAATAATTGTGTGGTTTTGGTTCCCATTATCCATTCATCCAATTGTCATTTTGCTAATCATTGTGATATTCTTCAAAGGCTATCAAACCTATGGAGAGGAGGTTGGAGAATGGGATATTTGAGGGTTTTCAAATACACTAAGGACAGGAGTTAGAGGTTCACTATGTTGTAGTTTCACACAGAGATTACCATTGAACGAAAATATTGTTTGTAGTTTGTGTGGTTTGTGGTGAGATTGTATTTTTAGATTTTTATAGTGTTTGATAACAACATGGTGAATTTTTATTACTTTTAATTATTTCCTAGACTAATATTCTCTTATTTGATAAATATTTTGTACGTTGCATGAAGTTTCATATAAACAATGTTGTTCGATAGTATGTGTCAAAACCATATTTTGGGTTTTAGTTTTAAATACTTGTTGTAGATGTTGTTTGTTGTGTAAATTGGTATATGGAAGTAAAATGAAACTCTATTATTTCTATAAGTCTGACTATCTAATTATATAATGATTTAGATGATTTTTGGTGTGTGGTTTCAAATCAATTTCCTTGGTAATTTTGGTGTAGTTTTAGTTTGTTTACAAAGTCTCACTCAAGATTTTCAATAAAACATTAATATGGTTTAAATATTTCCCAATGGTTAGTATAGTGGTATCAAAGGTGTGATCTTTCCAGTCTAAGAATTTAACTAAATTCATGTAGCCAAGTGAAAGAGAAAGAATTTGTTTCCAATGTGAAAGGAATAAAGGGCTTTTAAACAATTCATTATTAGAGAAAACTGAAGTGGATACTCAAAAGAAATCTATGGATGATGCAAAAGAATTGCATGAATAATTTATTCTTAACATCTAGGACAGTTAGAATAAAAGTTCAAAGAGCCTTGTGGAGACTAGAGAGGTGATGAGATTGCTAAAACTTCAAGATTTGGTGTCAACACAAGATAGAATTACTCTATAAGTTTCTAAATCTCCAAAGCCAACATCTTCTAAAACTTCACAAGATGCATTTGCATACATGTAGAAGAAGAACCCATTCCAAACCCATCTTCTAGTCATATAAAATAAATTGTAGGAGATTCGGTTGCAATTAGAGCTACCTATAACAATTTGGATGAAAATTTTAGGAGTTTACTTCCATTTAAAGAATATGTGGACATGATGAATACCTTGTTTCCTAGAAAGGGTTATAAGAAATACCAAGATTCAAGGGGAAAAGAGATCAATAATAAGTCGAGAAAAATCTCAGCTCCTGGCTCTGATGGGACAAATATGATTTTAGCTAGAGCCTAGTTATAGAAGCTACAAACCTTTTTCACTCTTAGACCCATGAAGGAGAATATTTTTGTTCAATATGAAACTCTACACCTTTAATTTGTTACTTATGACAGGTGGTATTATGGTATGACTACCCAAGGCCATATTTAGGTGAACATTTTTTGATGGTTTTAGTCAAAGTTTGATAGATAGATTTGGACTCAAAATTGAAGAGGAATATTTTAAGGAGTTGTCAAAAATAAGACAAACCAAATTCTCCAATGAGTATGTGGAATATTTTTGAAAAAAAAATTGTTATGGTACGCAACATGTCAAACACTAGGATTATATACCTTTTTCTTGAAGCTCTTGAGGAACTTGTTAGGGATTTGTTTAAGAATTTTTCATCTTCTAACTTGTAGGAAGCAATTAAAAGGAGCTTGTAGCTTGAGAATTTAATGCCTAAGAAACTAGTGACCCACCAAGAAAAATGCCCAAATATTTGGAAAAGTTAGGGGAAATTTTAGAAAGAGACTTTCTTAGTTCATCCACCAAAGAATGTTCCAAATGAAAAAAAATAAGAAGGTGGATAATGAAATGAGTGAGCTTTGAAGGAAAAATATTTTTTTCACTCGTAGAGAACCATGGTTTCTAGGTTAAAGGACAAGACCATTTTATTGAGGTTGTTTCAAATCTTGGATTAGAAGATAATGAGTAATTCCATGATATCCAAGATGCAAAGGAAGAAGAAAAACAAATCAGCAAGGGAGGCACTTTGGAAACTTAATTGGGAGCTCCAAGGTATCATCCTTTTAGATTCTACAGAGTTCTAGTTGGATATGGGATGATTGTCCTACTTGATAGTGGGGGATACCCAAATCTTTATAGATGAAGTATTTTTTGTAACAAGGGAGCTTAAAGAAGAGGGATTTGAAGGCTTCAATTTTATTGTTGTAGTTGGATTCATCATGCCATGAAACTGGTTGACTAGATAGCTCGAGATTATTTTAAGTGGTTATGAGTTGTGTGATGATTTCTATGTTGTTGGTATTGTAAAAACAAACATTACTTTAGGTTCCCAATGGTTGTACTCTATTGGATGTAATATATGAATCATAAAACCATGGAGTTCAAGTTTCAATCCAATGGGGAAAAATTTCAATTGAGAGGCTTATCAAATAGAGAACTTAGAATACTAATTATAAAATAAGATGGAAAGTACTTTTTAAATAGGACAAGTAGCTTGGACAACAAGAGTCATAATCCATCCAACAAGATATTGGATAATTTTATATCTTACCTAGCTTAAAATTTGAAAAGAGCCATAGTAGATGTTGCACTCTCAACATCACTATCATATAGATAAGCATATTGTTTTCCATTTGTATCATTTACATTGATGTGTAATGATTGATCATCACATTGACGGATTCATATAGAGATGATGTATTTTAATCTTTCTAACTGAATTTATATTTCCCAATACCACACTGTGTGAAATATATGTTGGTGTGTGGCGATTGATCATGCAAATATTGTACACTCATCATGTTAGGGCTAATTTTGTTAACAAACTTTTTGAACCACCTCAAAAAGGCTTGAAAAATAAGTGATTATGTGATGAGTAATCATCAAATTGTAATTTGTTCCTAATTGGATAATAAAATAAGTGGAAAACTGTTTCTTTGATGTATGTATCCCATATTAGGTGAAACACATTAAATCTCTATGTTATTGTATTTTCTATGTTTCTCATTTCTGCATTATCTCAATATTGGTTAATTCTCATATATAACTAAACCCCAACAATATAACGTTCTAGAATAATAAAAAATAAAGCAATTTCATGTTATGTTTGTGTTCTTACTATAAAGCTTTATGTTCTTGAGTTTTTATTGGATATGTACTTATTTTTTAGGTTGAGTTAGTTTTGGCACTTCAAGAGTAGATTGATTTTGTGTAATACAAATATTGTATTCATCAACAATTTGAGAATGAATGCATGGATGCGGGGAATCACCTATTTAATAGTTCTTATTATTCTAAATAAATTTGATATTATAGTTTAAACTTCATGGCATGAATTTGGGATGGACCCAATATGAACTATAAGGTAGTTCCAACCAAGTATTAAATTTATTAAATTAATTGTACCATCTAGAATGGGTAGGTGAATATTGCTCATGGATTTCCAACTTGGAATGGAATAACACTTGATGGTGTGGTTATGTTTCTCTAGTTATAAATTATTTCAAATTGCAAGGTATTATAAACAGTCCAAGTTTTTTCTAAAAAATTGAAATAAGCCAGAATATTCAAAATATCCAACTATTAATCTGAATTACATGACATTTAAATATAGATGTGTGTGTGTGTGTGTGTGTGTGCGCGTGCGTGCATACGTGTGTGTGTGTGTGCACGCGCGTGCGTGCCTGCATGTGTGTGTGTGCGTGTGCGTGTGCGTGTGTGTGTGCGTGTGTGCCTGTGTGTGTGTGTGTGTGCGTGCATGCGTGTGTGTGTGCGTG
>MU224601.1:737648-748601 GCA_018584345.1 Thuja plicata
AAATGCTTATCAAGAAATTGAGAAAAGATTTGAAAGATTGTTCTACAAGTGATTTAGGGAAAATGGTCAAAAATCTCAATGAAGAGAATATGTCTCTGAAAGATAAAATTGAAAATCTAGATGAACAGTTAACAGACAGTCAAATTGCTATTGAAGAAACGATCAAAGAAAGAAAACAATTAGAAGATGAACTCTTGCAAGCAAATATGAAAGTCTTGGAATTGGAGAGCATAAAGAAGAAGATGGAATCTAAATTAAAAAAAGCAAAGGATAAGATTGATAAAATCCACACAAGTTCTGATTCACTTCAATCTCAGCTCAATGCATAAGTTGAAGTCAATTCATTAGAAGAAAGAAAGAAAGCACATGAAGCATCTTCATAAACAAAGAAAGTTGAAAATGTTGTAGAGATTAAAATAGATCCACCTAAAGGGGAAATCAAGAAAGTTAACAAAACGTGTTATGCGTGTAACAAACATGCTCATTTGGAAAGATATTGCAAAGAGGTAAGACCTTTCAATGGTTATTGTTTCTCCTGTAATAAGTTTGGTCACAGGGCTATACATTGCAGAACAAATCAAAGAAATCAATCACAACAGAATCAGAGAAGAATGAATCAAAAAAATCAAAGAAATCAACCTCAAAGAAATTTGGAGAACATTACATGTCAGATATGTAACTACAATGGACACACAGCAAAGCAGTGCAGCATGATGAACAAGAACATCAGACCTCCTATCATTTGTCACACATGTGGAAAGGCTGGACACATCTCAAGGTTCTGTAGATCTAGAACTCAAAAGCAAGAGGATCCTAAGAAATCACTATTTGAAGAAGAAGGAGAAGTCAAGTTTGTTCAAGCAAAAGAAGATTCAAGAAAAATTTGGGTTGAAGTAAAGAAGGACAATGATGTTGACAAAATAGTTGATGCATTCACAATGGACGCATCCTCTATTTCTGGTTGAATAGACCTTCTTGGTCTTAGGGGAAGCTATTCTAGCTCAGAACCCCTGCGCGGCTGGTATACTCACCTCTGAGCATACGCCTATGAAATTATGTTTATGATCATAGTTGGATGAAGTATGCATACACGCATTATCTCTAATGCATTCTGAATGAAGTTTGAGATTCACTATGAAAACTGTGTACGGTTGCAAACATTAAATGCGGTAACTTTTATAAAAATATGAAAGTCTTCAATCATCTTCACATTTGCATTTGAAATCACATAATTTGGAGAGCATAGGAGCACTGAGAATCAAAGCACGAAAGCATAATAGATTTGGTGGTTAAGAAGCATGGTTAAGAAGTTTGGAATGGAACCTTAGCAGTCGCGCCATTTCAGAATTTTGTGAAACCCTATTTAAGCAATCATCAAGTAAGTATGGCGACTCTAGTTGTATTTGATATCGTAGAAAGGAAGGAATTTGTATTTAAGAAGCATCCATTCAAATCCATACTAGATGATGTGGAAGGAGCTTTCTCTAAAACCCCATTAGGTGTTGTTCACGTAGAAGACATCTGCGTGTACATTTATTGTAAGAAGGAAACAATTGGGGATAATAGTATAGCGACTCTCATGGCTTCGATGATGAATACACGCACCTCATAGACAAACCTATCTTTGAGTATTCGAATGCGCAAGAATTCTACGAACCAGAATGGGTTAAAATCTTGTTGAGCAGAATTCATGATGATCTTTTCTGGATTGGTGAAGTCCTTGTTCATATTACTGTAGACCTAATCCACAACATGACTGGACTTCCTAACACTGGACCAGTTCTTCCTACTGGGAAGGATGTCAAGAAATAGGTTGAGCAAGAATGCCTATCCAGAAGTGACAAGCATGGTATGACAGTTGATCCTATCAAGGAAGAAGACATAAGGCTTCTAACAATGATCCTTGGTTACAAGTTCCAACAAGCAAGAAGATTAAACAGTGTGTCAGCAGCCACAGTTCTAGCAGTTATCAGAATAGTGAAGGATAACACTCAGTTAAATCTATGTGATATATTGTGTCATCAATTGATGGACAACATTCAATTTATCAAGCATGACAAGAACAAAACATTCAGGTTTGGGTCTCTGATCATCTATCTATACTTCCACATTGTTGGTAAGGTTTCTAATCTTTACCTAGATAGAAGCAAACCTACAATGTCTCAAGTTTCACTAAAAGCTACATTATAGATTAGTGCAAAGGATGGTATGGACATGGACATCAAATATTTTAGGATTGAGATGCAGAAGAGGTTCAGGATACCTGAGAAGATTGTTGAAAAAAATAAGGAAACCATATGCTTCATGGTAGAGACTGATTGCACTTGTATGGAGGCAGTTGAGCCCAGAACTAAATGGATTCATCCACTTGGGTATGAAGTGGAGGAACATGTATTGGAAGGATATACACAGGTTCTTTTGTCCATGCCCAAAGATCCCAATGAGCCTAGATGGGGCACTTATAGAGAGAAGACTAATGCAGTTGATTCTGTATTATATAGTGCTGATAACAAAAGAAAAGCATCTAAGATTACATCTAGCATTCTAAAAGCTCATGGAGTCACTCAAGAAGATCTTGACAAAGCTAGAGAAGCCAAGATAGCCAAAGAACTTGAGAAGACTGATGAGATCTAGAAGAAGAAGAAAGTAGAGAGCACCTCTGTGCCCTCTACCACCATTGACCTAGACTCATCTCCACCTTCTATACCAAGCAAGAAGTCTAGAGGAAGGAAGCAAGCACCCAAAAATTAGCCATCACCAAGGAACACACGGAGCAAAGCAAGGAATACTCAAGCTCCTCCTGAGGTAGGATTTAGACCTAGTCTAAATGTCTTAAAGAATAGGATTATAAATGAAGGGAGACTAGACACACTTGCTAAGTTCTATGAAAAGTATCAAGAGATTGATAAAACTGAGATACATTCTATGATCATCTCTCATGTGATGAAGTTTAAGAAGTCAGTTCTTGAACTCAAGATAGTGATACCTAATAAGTTATGGAACATACTGGAGATAATGAAGAGACTTGCAATTGAGCAAGACATGAGGATAAGAGAAGAAACATTGGATAATATTCTCCCTGTGTGCTCACATGATGAGAAGATAATTCTATTAGATCTGGTGAAGCCTCATCTCAAAACTAAGACAAGAACTCTACAGATTATGAACAAAGAGTATGAGAAGATAGGAAAAGAAACTGAAAAGGAATTTGCACAAGTGTTTATGGATATAAACATGTATCCATCAATGATGCCTACAACTAAGGTGACTCCAGCTCCTCCCAAATAGGTTACAGAACCAGTGATTCAGATATCACCTATGACAGGTCCACAGGTTCCAACGCCCTTAGTGACAATAAATTCTGATACAACAAAAGACTCAGAAGATACTATAGTGGTTGATAATATCAAAATACCAATGAAAGCATCTGACAAAGACATGGACAAAGTTGATAAAGCATTTGTAAGCACTGAAGAGATGTGCACTAATGATAGGGTAAAAGTACAAACCTGTGTCACACTTTTATAAAGGAAAAGGACCACAACATACAAACTGTTCAACTTTAACGACATAAAAGGTGGCATTTCTATTTACAATTTGAGGATGATGTAAACTAAATAAATGTGTAAAAATGGATTAAGTTTATGTCTATAATTTTTTTTTAAAAAATTGAACAAGAATGTACATAGTTTTTTAATTTTTGAAGTTCATTTTTCCAATGCTGAAAACTGCTGAAAATCTGGGGTCTAGTTCCCTCCAAACAAGTATATGCAAATAATCTATTTTTCCCCTGATTTCAAAATATGTTATAGATAAGTAAAGCTAGTGTAGAAAATAAGAAATATTTGTTTTCAATGTATATTTTCTCCGTTATAATTGCTCAAAGCTGAACTTATTTGAAATCGACAGTTTTCACCTTCCTCCAAATTTTCCCTATCAAATCTACACCATTCAGAAAAAAAATTACATATTCTTGAAGAGGACTCCCTCCTCTAGTGTTAAATATAAATTTTAACTTATGATATAGAAAAAGACTCAGAAGATACTATAGTGGTTGATAATATCAAAATATCCATGACAACATTTGACAAAGACATGGACAAAGTTGATAAAGAATTTGTAAGCACTAAAGAGATGTGCACTGATGATACATCTGTACAACAAGATGAAGTTCCCTCCAATGATCCAATTGACTTGAATGAAGAAAAAGATACTCAAGATAATGAGACACCAATCAAGGAGAAACCAGTAAAGAATGAATGCATGGATACCAATCAAAATACTATATTCACTCCATCCACTATACCATCTACTTCATTGTTGTCAAGGTTAACTCCTGATTTAGCAAGTCTAGATGCATGGGGAGAAGAGGACTTAATGAAGATCAGCGTACTAGCTATGGAAAAGGAAAAAGAAAAATAGGTTATGAGGAACCCTCTTTTCTTGGAATCAGTTAATATTCTGAATGATTTAGTACCTGTAGATAAGAAAGCAACCAAGATTCAATTAGTTGAAGATGTTGACAGTATTCTAACAAGCTTCAAAGCACACTTTACAGATCTAGTAGACTCTGCTACTAGAATTGAAGAAAATGAATATAAAAAGGAGAGATTGAATGAATTAGTAAAGAATTTTACCTTAGACCTAAAATCTTTAAAGATTGAGCAATCTATATTGAAAGAATTGGCAGCTAAGGGAAAGAAGGTTATAGCTAACTGCATGGACAGAGTGAAGTTCACCTCTGAACATATCAAGAAGATAGAAGAGGCTGAGATCATGGTGGATACTATCAAAAAATAAGTTGAGAGATCTACCCAAGACATGAACAGATGTAACAATGTCTATCAAGGTCAGTTGGACAAAATTGAAAAGGCTAAGTTGGAGGTCAACAAGATAAGAGTCAGACAAACTCAATTGAGAAATGCACTTGCGCCCTCTCTAGTAGTTCTAAATGAGAACATCAAATAGATTGATGCCACCATTGTGACATATGATCAAGGTCCCTACATGGATTTGAAAAAGATGGAGAAGCTGACATATTCCTTATGCGCACATCTTCATACAGTTGATGTAATGAAAGTATTCTGGCAGAAAGAGATCCAATCTCTTCAGATTGTGTACCCTGAAGTCTACATGGAGTAAGTATCTTGAGACTCACAAGTTTTTGTACACCTTTGTCATTAATGTTAAAGGGGGAGTAATAGAGAATGTGTATATATGGGAGCAGTATATGTATATGATAGATAGTTTTTGTGATTAAGTCATTTTGAGAAACTTGGCCACATTCCTTTGTTGCCGTAAATGACAAAGGGGGAGATTATTGGAAAGTTGACTCCTAGAGGATGCATGAACTATTTTGTGTTTTCATCATGGAAACAAAGTCATACTAATTTTCTGTCAAAGATAACTTAGAAGATAAAATGACTAAGTATGGAAACAGGGAAAACAGAGATATACAACAATCAACACATCAGTGCACGTGTGAGAGATCAAATCAGAGTATGCACATTCATATATATATTCTATGTGATGTATACACACTAAGTCTAGACATGAATGGTATGACATGATAGTATGGAGAATTTATAGACAGATCAGTACACCAGCAGTCTAGAAGACAGAGCATGAAAGCTGACTAGTGTTTTCATCAGCATGAATTATTTTGTTATGTAATGGCTAAGTGCCTTTGATTATATGTTTGTCATGATGTAATTAGTAATTTTTTAAACACGCTTAAGCTGACTTGCTCGAAAGCATTGTGTATTATGTTTTTAGGGCCGACTATAGTCTTGTTTTGAGTCGCACCTATTCAGGTATGAACATATAAGTATGTAATGTAAAGATATGTTACAAGTGTCAAATATTATGTATAATAAAGATATAGAAGAGTAGTATGATGAATTCAGTATGAGATAAGGCTCTTTAAGAGAGTAAGAGCATCAACACATGCACGGAACTGAACAGACAACAGTGTTACCACAACAGTTCACTTTTGATATAGTGTATATCAACTATCAGAAGGTTGTAGCCTTCATCTTATTGGGCAGTGAGCCTAGGAAGTGATCCATATACCTTTAACAGGGTTTTATAAAAGACTCCTAACAGGGTCAGACCTTTAACTAGGTCATTGAACTCATATTGTAAAGACTGCTTCTAACAGGGTAAAGGAAATTTAATAGGTTCATTAGACTAGTACAATATTTGTGGGTGCTAATTCCCACCAGGGTTTTCCTCTGATCAAGGTTTCCCCATAATCATATCACGTGTTATGAGTTCTTATGTTAAGCTTCATTGAATGTATGTTTGATTTATGTTTAATTTGTTGAAAAGTAATTAATAGACAAACATTGATTCACCCCCCCCCTCTCAGTGTTTCTAACAAAGAGGTTCAACATTAACATGGTGTAAATACCTCCAAGAAGAGAGGGAGAATATGGGTAATAATCCAATTTCAAACTGGAAGGCCGTGCTAAACATGGTAAAGGAGCAATACCTACCTGAGGATTATGAAATCCTGTTACACAAGAAGAGGCAGAGTTTGAAACAAAAAGATTTGGATGTGGCTACATATACTGAAGAATTCTAGAAGTTGTGCTTGAGGTCAAGAGTCCAAGAGGATGAGACTATCAAGGTGGCTAGGTATCTTGGAGGCCTAAAATGGAATATCCAAGAGGAAATCAGTTTGTGGACTCCCACAACCGTCCATAAGTGTTTCCTACTTGCATTTAAAGTGGAAGAGAAGAAAAAAAATAAATCCAAATCAAACTTCAGAGGAAGAGGTAGAGGTAGAGAAGGAAGAGGAAAAGGAGGCTATAGTGGAAGAGGAACAGATTCAAGGCATCAAAGTGAGAACAAGCACACTAAAAATTAGGAAGGAAACTCAAATAGAGGAGGTTTCAACAGAGGTAGAGGCTCTAAAACTAGTTGGAGAGGAAGGAGCAACACCAATCAAGGAAGAGGAGCATCCTACTTTGCCACCATGAAATGATACGACTACAACCAGCTAGGGCATCGTGCCTATAGGTGTCCTGAAAAAGGTTCTACTTCTCAAGGAAGTGGAAAGAGAGTTAACTATGTCCAAGAAGAATCAAGTTTCAACAACAAGCCATCAGAGGTACCATTAGAATTAGAGGAAGGTGAGAACCTTGTGATAAAGAGGACCTTAATCAAAGAGCCACACAAAGAAGAACCAAGCCAAAGGAGAGCACTCTTTAGAGTGAAGTGCAAGATCACAGGGAAGGTGTGTAGAGTCATTATTGATTTAAGCTCAACTGATAATATCATTAGCGAAGAGGTAGCCACCAAGTTAAATTTGAAAAGGATTCCACATGAAAATCCATACAAGGTTACATGGCTCAAAAAAGAACAACATGTGTTTGTAGGAGAAAAAGCATGAGTAGAGTTCACCATTCGCAAGTATAAAGACATAGTTCTATGTGACATTCTTCCCATGGATGTATGCTACCTTCTACTTGGAAGGCCATGGCAATTTGATAGGCAATCCATCCATGATGGAACCAAGAATTCCTACTCATTCAAGAAAGATGGAGTGACTTTCAAAATTTAGTCCCTGATAGAAGAAGGAAAGATGAAAACATCAAGTCCAAGTGTGCTCATGGTTGATGAGAAGGAGTTCTTGAAGACCCTAGGAGAAGGAGAAGGATTTGGGTTTGCTTTAGTATTGAAGCCAAAAGATGAAGTTGCTATCAAGAAATTAGAGATACCAAATGAGGTAAAATAAATACTTGAAGAGTATAAAGACATTGTGAATGATGGCCAGCCCACTCCCCTCCCTCCTAAGAGACTTGTTAGCCACAAGATTGACTTCATACTATTAGTAATAACTAAGGGGGGGGGGGGGGGGGTTGAATCAGTGGCCTCAAAAATTTATCCTTTAATCACTAACCACCAATCAACAACCTCAGATTATTAAGTCCCTACATAATGCATGCCATGAAATACTTATGATAATTAACTACCTGTCGATTTACATTGTCTGTCCTTATTCTCCATTATAACCGATAAGCAGTAAAACTATTTACCGATACTCAGTAAATATGCAGAGTATACCAATCAATCTAGAAATGCATATGTGAAATGTAAAACAATAAATTAATAAGCCATACACGCATAACACATGGATTTTAATGTGGAAACCCTGTTAAGGGAAAAACCACTGGGACCGGTACCCCAATTTTTCACTCTTCTAAAGTGAGCCCTACTAGGAGACAACCCTATTAAAGGTTACAAACACACTGTTAAGTGCGACCTTGTTAGAGGATTTTATACATAGAGGTTGTCACTTAGTATCTGGCATCTATTTTGCTACCATCCTTGAGTCAGCCTCCTTCTTAGACTGTCAATAGGTTTTAGGAAAATCTTGCTACAATCCTTGAATCAACCTTCTTCTTAGGTTGTCAATAGGCTTTATGCAATTTCAATGCTACTTTCATGAATCAACCTTTTTGGCAATCTATTAGGATATATCTCAATTATAGAAGATGGTTAAGTCCTTCTCTGTTAAGAGAATTGATGCTTTAATGGTTAAACTGAAACATTATGACTTATTTCTAATGCAACTTGAATTATAGATTTTTAGATCTATTTTAGTACAATACCTCTCTGATCAATGTATCAATTCAATTCTTTGTGCTCCACACTTTCTACTCTGTGATGCTATGTTTCACTGTTCATCGGTGTCTATAGAATTATTTAGCTCTCCTTCAGCTTGATTGATCAGGACTGTATGAAGTTATCCTTCATCAGTTTCTCTTTAGCATCCTCTTTCTATTCACTCCCCTTCCCATGTATGTGATTGCTTACGGAAATGAATTATGCTTGTCTCTTATATAGACATGATATTCCTTAATTCTTGATTCTTTGCATGAAAAACAATCTAGCCAATCTGTTTTACATCTTTTACTCCTGATTTATCTCATAGTTATCTTCTTGCCAACTGTAAAAATCTTCTTTAAATCAATTACTTAAATCTGGTCAAATAAAAAAAATAAAACAACCAGTTAAGTCTATCCTTAAGCTCTGCCAGCTAGATATTTTGTCATTTTCTAAACTCTCAATTCTATCGGTCAACTCTGCAGTTAGTCATCGGTGACAACTGCCAGTTCCAATGGTGTAACTCCAGTTAGCTTTGGGATCTCCGTCTGTCGGGCATCCTTGGGTTTTACTCGTCGGGAAAAACTATGATTTTTCTTCATCGAGGAACATTGTTTTCTGTTTGTCGGGCATCACTATGACTTTTTCTTTGCCTTTACCGATTGTGTGCACTCCGTCGATGTTGTCTATCACTTAGTGAATACTTGACTTTTATGCATTGTTGAAAGCATAATCTCTATTCCATTGATTCTCTGAAGTCTTTGGCATTATGTACATGATCATACAGATGATATCAAGTTGACATCAATGACAATACAAACCATTAACTAATTTAATGTCTTGCATCATCTTCAACTTAACATTATCAAACATTCAATCAGTTACGTGTCATCAATCTCTCCCTTTGGCATTGATGGAAACATACTATATTATCACACTATACTATTTCTAATACAATATGAAATACAATTGTTGAGATTCATCAAATTACCAAACAGTTTTTTTTTATAACCGATAAAAATGTCTGACCACCGGTAAGCTCTGTGTTAGCTTAGATTTGATTCTTGCAATGTTCTGTGTTTCTTGTACTGATGTGTTGTGTTCTCTTTTTGTGTCAATTTCTCTTTTTTGACTATTCTTCTTCTTTGATGTATGTGTCTCTTGTCAGCAACTATCCCTTTGTATATGATTCCTTCATACAAATTCTCTCCCTATGGATATGATCTCTCCTTGTTTGGAGTAATCTGATGATGAATAATTTCTTGTGATAATATGGATACATTCCCTCCCTTTGACAATAATGCCAAACAAATATCTGACATTCATGTCAAACAATTATTTTCTTCTATCCATAATATATTCCTTGAATTTCCCTTATTCATCAGTAATACAACAATATGCTCTAGTGCTCGGTTCTGATATATACCTTTCTGTATAAAGATGTAGTTTTGAAGTTCATCTTTTTGCTTGCATCAACATGAATGATATTCTGATAGTATATAGGCTAATGCAGCCTTCAGTCCTTTACTGACTGGTAGACAAGTGTTTGACCCCTAGTCTCTTTCTCAAGTACTCAAATGTATCCTTGGGCAGTGGCTTGGTGAAGATATCGGCCAATTGTTCTTTAGATTGCAAATACTCAAGTATTACCTCTTTTTCTTGAACTTGTTCTCTTAAATAATGATACTTGATTTCAATGTGTTTAGCCTTCGCATGCATGACTAGATTCTTGGAAATGTTTATTGCACTAGTGTTATCACAATAGATAATCACTGGCTCTGAGATCTTCATATGCATACCTTCCAGCAACTATTTGATCCATGCAATATTTGAGCAATTTGCAGTAGCAACAACATATTCTTCTTCTACAGTAGACTGAGAGATGCATCCTTGCTTCTTACTGATCCATGTGACAAGTCTGTCACCCATAAAGAATGCTCCTCCAGTTGTGCTCTTTCGGTCATCAAGATTTCCAGCCCAATCAGCATTGGTAAACACTTTTAGTTCAAATTTTCCTTCTCTTCTATACCATAAGACAAATTCCTCAGTATTCTTCAGATATCTTAGAATTCTTTTCACAGCAGTCATATGTGATTCCCTGGGGTTAGCAGAAATCTAGCAACAATTCCTACTGCATGTGCAATATCTGGTCTAGTGTGTACAACATACATGAGTTTTCATATCATTGATCTGTATAAAGTCTAATTTACCTCTGTTGTCTTGTCTTCCTTTTTTAATTTGCATCTAGTAGCCATCGGTGTTCCAACAGGTTTGGAATCTTCCATCTTGAATATTTTCAGGACCTCTTTGATGTATTTGGACTGTGTAATGAAAATACCT
>MU224601.1:754370-777106 GCA_018584345.1 Thuja plicata
GTTTTCAAGAAATTGCATGATGAAAAACTAATGATCAACTTGGAGAAGTGTGACTTCATGAAGCAGGAGCTTGTATATCTCAGTTTTGTTTTGTCACAGGGTAACCTCAAAATGGACCAAGAAAAGGCAGATGCGATTCTAAGTTGGCCTACTCCCAAGGTTGCAACTGAGGTGAGAATTTTTTATGGTTTAGCTCAGTATTACAGAAAGTTCATTAGACATTTCAGTGGGATTTGTGCACCCATGTTAGACACCATTAGAGATGGTATGAGGAAAAAGTTTCAATGGACACCACAAACTGAGAAAGGGTTTGAAACACTCAAGGAGAAGATAGCAGAGTTTCCTACTCTAGTTCTTCCAAGCTTTGATAAGCTTTTTACAGTGGAATTTGATGCAAGAAATGTGGCCATTGGGGTTGTCATAAGCCAAGAAGGAAGACCAATAGCTTTCCATAGTGAGAAGCTAAATGATGCAAAGAAGAAGTACTCTTCTTATGACTTAGAGTTGTATGCTCTAGTCCAAGCACTCAAGAAGTGGATGCACTAATTTTTGCCATAGGAGTTCATAGTATATACTGATAACCAAGCTCTTAGCTTCCTTAACTCTAAAGGAAAACTTAGCAGCAAACACATTAAGTGGGTGGAGTATCCACAAGCCTACACTTTCAATATCAAGCATAAAAAGGGAGTAAAAAACAAGGTTGCTGATGCATTGAGCAGAAGGCTGATCACAGTCCAATAAGTTCAGCTACAAAGAATAGGTATTGATAGCTTCAAAGACCTATATGCTGAAGATGAAGATTTTTCCCAAATCTATAACGTATGCAAGGAGTTTAAAAACAACTTTCATGGTGAGTTTTCTTAATATACTTTGCAGAATGATTTATTGTTTAAAGGAGGTCAAATTTGTGTTCCTAAGGGGTCTATGAGAGAGAATTTGATTCAAGAAAAACATAATGGAGCACTTAGTGGTCATTTTGGAATCAGTAAGACTCAAGAGCTGGTCACTAGGTTCTATTATTGGCCTAGAATGAATAGAGATGTTAGACAGTATGTTGAGAGTTGTGTAGTGTGTCAAAAAGAAAAGGGCACATCTTTCAATGTAGGTCTTTATTAGCCACTTCCAATCCCAACCAGACCATGGGAATGCATAAGCATGGATTTTGTAGTTTTTTTTCCAAGAACAAGGTAGGGATATGACAGTATTTATGTTGTTGTGGATAGATTTAGCAAGATGGCTCATTTCATGCCTTGAAAGACTATTCATGACTTGGAAGACTATTCATGATGCTTGTAACATTGCTCAATTGTTTTTCAGTGGAGTGGTGAGGATCCATGGACTCCCACTTAGTATTGTTTCAAATAGGGATACCAAATTCATGAGCCATTTTTGGAAGACCTTATGGCAAAATCTTGGCACTAACTTGTCTTTTGGATCTCCCTACCATCTACAAATAGATGGCCAAACAAAGGTGGTCAATAGGAGTCTTGGTAACTTGTTGAGATTCCTCACAAAGGATTATGGTCAAGCATGGGACCAACTCATTAGACCAGTTGAATACACATACAATGATATAGTGAACAGATCAACTGGTAAGAGTCCCTTTAAAATAGTTTATGGTTTTCACCCAAGAGGGATTTTTGAACTTAGAGAATTTAAGGAAGGAATGCATGGTAGTGGATATGCTGATGAATTTTCTCATTCAATGAGAGAATTCCATGAAAGTGTGAGAAATAACTTGATTGAAAATGTTGAAAAGGTAAAGCAAAAGGTGGATGCAACAAATAGGGATGTTCAGTTTCAAATTGGAGACTTTGTGATGGTACACTTGAACAAACATAGGTTGAAAAAAGGTGTTCCTCACAAGCTACAGATGAAGAGGCTAGGTCCATGTAAGATACTTGCAAAGTATGGAAACAATGCATACAAGGTGGAGCTTCCTGAAGACATTGGGTTGTCACTAGTTTTCAACATTGTAGATTTGGTAGCATACAAAGGACCAATTCAAGATGTTGATCAGAACCTTCAAGAGGTAATACAAGAGGTAAACGATCTGAAATTAACCCCTACTCCATCTATGATAGCTGAAAAGATACTAGACTCAAGGGTCTACAAGAAGACTAGGAACAAAGACTATATGGCGCACCTTGTCAAATGGAATGAAAAAGAAGATGTTTATGCTACTTGGATCAGAGAAACAGACTTCAAGAGGTTGGGAATTGATCCAAACATGCTTAATCCAAGGATGGATTAACCTTTCTTTTTTGGGGGGGAGTATGGTGCAGGAGCACACCTAGCTCAAACCCTTAGCTCTTTATTTCTGGAATGTACTGACTCTATCCAAGTCAGGAGAGTGTGTGTGGGCCTTAGAAGGTCATTTGTTTTATTTCCCTAAGATGGATATGACTAGGTCAATCCATGTTTATACAGGTTTCTTAGTTGGTTTCCTTTAGTTGTGTGTGTGTGTGAGGTAGTTGTAAGCCTCTGGAAATCCAACCAAGGCATCAAGACCTTTTGATAAGCTGCTCGATATGACTGGCACTCAGTTTCACTAGCGCTTGGTTAATACTGTTGGTTAACACTGTGAATGTCGGTTAATACTGTTGGTTAACACTGTGAATTTCAGTTAACATTGTCGGTTAACACTAGAATTTTGGTTAACACTGGCACCAATTTATACTGGTGCTCAGTTTTGCATTACTGTTGCTCGGTAAATTCACTCTTAATGGCCCGTGAAAAGTGGATCTTGTCTTTTATGGACAGTATGGGTAGTTGTAATAGTTCTTGAAGAGATGCTTGTGAATGAATGTGTAGTTAGGGTTGTTCGAATGAGAGGATGGTTATTAATAACATCCCAAGCCTTCATTTAGAGGAGAGTATAGATTGAAAAAAAAGAGAAGTTATAGAAAATTTACAGAGTTGTAGATTATTGTATTCTTTGATTTCGTTTCCAGTAATGAGAAGTTGCATACTATGTGTTTAGTGAATATCAAGCTTTGTTTTTCATTCTGCATGCAAGTAGATTAGTTTACTTTATTTCTATTTTGCAAGTTGTTAGTTCTTCATTCCTAAAATCCATGGTGAGAATCATGTGTTGGAATGGAACTCGAGAGGAGCCCTTGTACATAGTTTCCTTTTTGTTTTCTATGGGAGAAGCAACAACAACGAGACTGGAGATCTTACCCTAGGCGAGCTCGGTAATAGTCCGGCTAGGGAAGAGAATGAAAGCAATGTTCTGAAAACATTGATTGAGTGAATAGAATGAATCTATTTGTGTAGGTTCAGTGAGGAAGATGAATAATATGTTTATGGGGACCGAGTCTTGAAGGGGAGGTAAAGCTAATAGTGACTTACCTCAGTGTAGGGTTGTGAATACCCTAAGAGATCTAGGAGAAATATCTCAAAGCAGAGCCAAGCTGACTCTATAGTAGCAACGAGACACCAGTACCACATCATCAAAATATCTAATTCTTCATTGATGAGAAAGTAACTCAATTCTATCCCCTCCTTCCACTTTCCTTCTCCCTCATAAATAGAGTTTAAGGCTCACATGAGAAAGAAGAGATACCTTGTCCAAATTTCCTAAAATCTGATTTTTGACACTTTCTTAATGGGATATTTTAGGGATTTCATAAATGAGTTATGGGCCTCTTAATGAGCTAAAATTGACCCCTTACTCCTAGGGTACCAAGTGGGGAGGTTAAATTTAACCCTAACTACCTTCTGGAAGCCTATTTTACCCTCCTAAAGCCCACTTGAAGATAACCTACGAAATTCAACTCTCTTGGCTCAATCTGATCTCCCTCAACCCTAGGGTAAGCATGAGATCTATACTAGGTAACCCCCAGGTTAGAGTTATACCTATACTAGTTACATTCACTATTCATGCCAACACATTAAGTACAGATGTGTCAAGTGACACAACATAATTACATAAAGCATGACTTATTTACATATTTACAAAATTGAATATAAATACAATCATGCATATTACTTTCACGAATAAAACACAATACAATGAGGTTCATGTCTCTTTATATAGACAAAACCTTAGCTTTACAAAATTTACATAGGTTCATTCATGAATCCCCATTTTAGAACCATGGTCAATTTCTTGCACACTCATTGCACACATCGATAGTCCAAGAAATCAACACATAAAACATAGCATGATACATAATGTAAATCAAACACACATTCACTAACATTTGCATTATCCAATGATTTATTGTCACATAAATAATATTTGCGTTTAATCCGATATGCATAAACATAGACTCTTAATCAATCTGCATCCTGATAACATCTAACATACATATCCATCGTACTACATCATCAAAACTTAACCATATAATAATCTACATTAACTAACATAAGACATCACAAAATTAAGTATACATCATAATCAAAATGTTGAATAACATATCATGGGATATTACAGATCCTAAAATAATAACATGTGTTCAAATAGTCCAAGTGTCTCAAAATTAGTGTCAACTAAAGAGTATAATAAGGGAAAAAATAGCGCTAAGCTATGATGGGCTGGGGTAGGCCTCACATTTTGACTCAAAATAGAAACTAATAACACATTATGACACACTCACAATCTTCTGAAATGCTTTGATATTCCCAAAACATTCAACTTATAAGAAATATGTGCAATATTACTATTCTTTTAAAGACAAATGTACTTATAATGACATGACAATTTATAACCCAATAACACTCAATCTACATAGAGAGACTAAAAAAACTAACTAAATGACTTAACTCACATTCGTTGACAACTTCTCACTTTCAAATCTTCTAGATTTCATTATATATTCATATGCACTTGTCATAAGTCCACCAAACCATACGAGTCTAACTTGTTAATGAACATCTTGGATGCTACATGATTACCATGGGTGTGTAGGGGGAAATGCCAAGTCCCTCTCTTCTAAGATATTAAAATCCATATGTTTGGCAATTTCAACCACCTTCTTGTAATTCCTTAGTCCAGGTAGAGCATCACCATGCTCAATACCATGGGTTATCTTAACATGCTTAGCATTGTCAAGGTTAAATTTGGGGGTAGTGACCCACTCATAAGTGACATATTGTTGACCTAGCTTTAACACCCTATAGATCTCAACATACACCTCCTTCAATTGTGAGGTGTGGCATGTGGCCTTGATGAAGTATACACCATCAAAAAACTCATTCTTAAAGGTTTTGTGAAGGAATTTTCCACATGCCAACTCATAGAGGCCATCTAGGCTAGCCTCTTTATTGTGGTTGCAGACATGCTCCACCTAATAATCATTAATGGTGATTTCTAAAATATTGGCACCCTAAATTTGACATATACATATTTCAAATTTTCATTGCACGACAATTTGAAGCAGCACAAGAATGGAGACCCTTGTACTTTGAGTCCTTTGAGCCCACCTTCTGCCCTGAGTTTGTAGGCTTATGATCCAATCCTGCAAGTCTACTCTTAGTATCTTAAAAATAGGAAAAAATATACTTAGTTAAATTCTCAACTATACTAGCTTATAAAAAATACAACTCATAAATTTTCATCTTCCCAGGCATACTCTTGAGGAAAATACACCCAGTCCTCCTCTATGCCATAGAACAAATATGGGCAAAGTCTAAGATATTACAAAATATTAAACATTAGATAATCTGTTCTATTTTTATTCAATACACTTTACATATATATAGGATTTTTATTTCCTATATTATAGGAAACATCCTACAATGACTTATAGATAATTATTTCCTATATTATAGGAAACATCCTATAATGACTTATAGATAATTATGTGACTAACAAACTCCTAAGTATGTGAGGTGTTAAACAACTCATAATACAAACAAATATTTATTATAATATTAAGTTGTTTCTCAACTTAGTATTTGTTACACATAATTAAACATGTGAACACTAATACATTTCCCAACAATACATCATATTTTAATCATATCCACATTCAAGTGTTTTCAATAATCCTTATTGGACATATTCAAACTAGAACCATTATTGACTAATGAAAGATTAATATTTATATTTCCAAAATTCACAACAATACATAGATGTCTAAATTCTCATTAAACACAATTGAGGTAGGTAGTTCAAGCTCTATATCATCAAGGTGTGGTAAAATTGCATATTCTCTAAGATTGGTGCATTTATTTGACAATTGTAAAGGTGATGTTCACATTAGGCCCCAAAGAGATATTTTTGCCTTTTTATGTTGCAATTGATCAATAATATCACATAATTTTATAGATTTAGTGGTTATTTTAGGGGCATAAGGAAGATTTATCTTGGGAGGAGGTGAATCCATTGAAATAGATCTAACCTTTTCATCCTTGCCCAATTTTTTATGAGCTCAATGTCCATTTATGATAATTTTGTGCTAGACATGGTAAACAATGTAGGATAAAATGAAGAGGAAATTAAGATCTCTTTAGATATCATCCTTGGTCCCATAAGAGTGTAAAAAAATTATCCATTTGAACATACATGAGTGATAATGGAAAGAGATCAAAAGATATGTCAAAGGAGGACTAGATAAATCTATACCGTCTTTAATTAGATGCACTAGGAAAAGAGAAATATGTTATGAAAATATTTGTCAATACCATAAATGATGTACAAAATCGACAAAAGGATATTTATTGTCATAATGTACTATCCATTAAAAGTGAATCTAGATTCACTTATCAATAAGTTATTGGAATCTAGACACTGATAATGGGCTTAAAAAAATTGTCTTAGCATGTAATGCAACATCACTAGAACTATCAAAGACATGTTACAATCATTCTTCACCTTAATAAATAATAACATCATGTAGTGTAGGGCAAGGTAATATATCATCAAAATTACCAATTAAGTGTGTTACATCATCATAATCCAAATGAAGAGAGTAATGGGTAATCAAGGGTGGTATATCATTATGCATATTACTATCACCAATCATAGAAAAAGTGGTGGCTAAGTGAAGCTCATTAAAAAAATGAGATGAGAGTAACCATAGGAGATGGATGAGACAACTCATGAAATTTATAATGGAAAGATCATCTTGTGATGCAATTATGTTAACAAAAAATGCCTCTCCATTTGTAGATTAAAATGACATAATATAGTATCAAGGATGAAAGGTTCACATGAGACAAAGTGAATGGACACATAAAATTTGACATAATACTCATGTATTTTAGAAATATATAATTACTCATGAGAATTCATAATAATATAGCAATAAGTCAATCCAAGGGTGATAAGGTGGGCTTAAGTAGGAATTACAAGATAAAATTCTAAATCCTAATCATGATGTTTTTGATTAGGTAAAAATCAGGTTTTGAAAGGACCTGAAACCTTGTACAAAAGACTACAAAAGATTTAGCATTTAGACCCCCTAAATACAACAGAAAAACAAGAACAAGCTAAAAATAAACAAAGCTAGAAAACACCCCGACAACAAAAAAGATCAGTAGATAGAAGGACTAGCAGCCAAAAAAACTGAAACCCCAAAGAACAACCTAGTCAAGATTCTTAAGGAGTTCTACCACTTCAATGACCATGAGGTCCATATTAGTAGCCACGGTCTTCAGCTCCTCAAGATCCTTATCATTCTTTATCATCTTCTTCTTAGTAATTGAACAAGTTCTCTTTCCTAGACCAATAGCATCCTCAGTAGTATCCTTCTCATTCTCAGCATCCACCCCATCTCTATCCCGTTCTAGCTTACTTACAAGGATTTTGATATGGTCGGATGACGCTTTGAGGATATTGTAGTTGTGTTCGCCCATTCACTTCAGGAAGGTTTCCATATTGGAAGCCCTCACATAAATGGTCGTGAACCTAGTATCAATGTTGTGGTCATCCACTAACTTCTTCGTATTATTGATTCTAGTATCAATAGCTCCAAGATTTCACATGTAATCCTCAGTAATGTCCTCATATTTCCCCATAGCATCAGTAAGATCTTTCAGGCATTCAAGTAGTGAATTTTCCTTACCAATAACCATAGCTTCTAGAATATTCAATCTCTTGGCATGACCTTGGATAATATATTTTACCTAGAAAGTATCATCCACCTAATGACATTAAGTTTTACCATTAGTATACTTAAAGTGAAAAACATGATAAAGGTCATCGGTATAGACATAACCGATGGACAGCAAGCATACTCGACGATATGACAATGTCTATCGTGAAAATGCTAAGTATAGAATTGCTCGATGAACACTGACAAGAGTTCAACCGATGAAAAAGCATAAAGAACATCATCGATGGTAAAATTTTGTGAACATCACCAAAAAAGTAGAAAAGGTCGATGAAAAGTTCAATTAAGGGACACCGACGAAGTGGGAAACTAATAGAGAAAAGAATGAAAGAAAATCGATACACTAACAGAGCAGCCCGACCATCAGAACCGATAGTCAGTTACAAAACCCGCAAAAAGTGGATCTAACTTTACACGTCAAATAAAACATTATTGTAATTCTATTTTTAGAGTTTTTATTTGTTTTAAAACTTTACTTGAGGGTCAAGCAAGCATATTGTAAATGTTTTAAAGCATCCTAACATATCTAAAACATAACTAACTATAGATCAAGGTCAAGTTGTAAACCTTGGATCTAGAGTTAATTTGAAAAGCGTGAATCAAGAATAGACCAAGAAACTAGTATAAATAGATGTTCAAT
Organism: Thuja plicata; assembly: GCA_018584345.1. NCBI lineage: Eukaryota > Viridiplantae > Streptophyta > Pinopsida > Cupressales > Cupressaceae > Thuja > Thuja plicata. The sequence goes on from MU224601.1 coordinate 763,074, forward strand.
CATTTGTAATAAAAAACAATGAAGCAACTTTGATAAATGATTGTAGCCATGGAGAGCATCTAAGAAAAAGAAGAGAATTCATGCAAAGTTCAGAAACAAATTACATCAGTTATCAAGAACACAGACAAGGCTACCGATGAGCATAGACAAGGTATTATTCAAATCACTCAAGGTGATTACATATACATTATAAGCTTTACAAGATCTGTTATCAGCAATTAAAGATTGCATATACTATCAGATCAACATTTATATTGTAGTTGCATTCTAACAAGTGCATCACATCAGAAATCCTTTTGTAGAAGGTGGACTTAACAGTTCTTTGATAAATCTCTTAATAGAGTGCACACCTAACGGTGTTGCTAAAGCTTCAAATGAAGTAGATCCTAACATGTCTCCACTCTAATAATCCTAACATGGTAGATCATCAGAAGTGATCAAATTGTAAGCCTTAACTGACTCCCTTCTTATCTGGAGATAGTGAAATTTTGTGGGTAGACATCCCCACCGTAGTTTTTACTTCCTAACAGGAGTTTTCTGCGATATCATATCATGTGTTATGTGTTATTTACTTTCATGTATGTTTCTTGAATGTTCACACATGCAAAGAACTTATATTATGATTTCACATACATAAAGAAAGATAAACAGATAGATATGAATATACAAATCTGATGACACAAAGGTTAATGGGCCAACAACTTAAAAAATATTAGAGGTACTAATTCACCCCTCCCCTCTCAGTACATGATTCCAATAATTCCAACACAACCATCATTTCTAGGGCCTCACAGAAACCCCGTGTCTACTTTTTAACCATATGGGTAGGTAAAAAATTACCTTTGACCAGGGCATTAACATTATAGGTATTTTCACCCTTTTTCCATATTGCAGCCCTTCTTCTTTAGTTCCCCTTGTTAGAAACACTGAGAGGGGGGTGAATCAGTGTTTATCTATTAATTATATTTCAGCCAATTAAACATATATCAAATGTGCATCCAAAGAAACATAACACATGATATGATTACGGAGAACCTTGATCAGAGGAAAACTCCAGTGGGGATTAGTACCCACAAAATATTGTACTAAGTATAATGAACCTGTTAAAGTTCCTTTGCCCTATTAGAAGCTTTCTTTACAAATTAAGTACAATGACTTGGTTAAAGGTCTGACCCTGTTAGGAGTCTTTTACAATAACCCTGTTAGGGGTGTATGGCTCACTGCCTAGGCTCACTGCCCAATAAGATGAAGGCTACAACCCTCTGAATGTTGATATGCACTATATCAAAGAAGAACTGTTGTGATGACACTGTTGTCTGATCAGTTCCGTGTATGTGTGAATGCTCTTACTCTCTTAAAGAGCTATATCATCTACTGACTTCATTATTCTGCTCATCTGTAACTTCTTCTTACATAATAATCAACACTTGTAACATATCTTTACATTACATACTTATATCTTCAAATCCAAATAGGCGCAACCCAAAACAAATCATTAGTCGGCCTTAAAACAAAAATACACAACACTTTCAAACAAGTCAGCTCAAGCGTGTTTACTATAACATTAATTACATTATTAAAATCTTATAACTAAAGGTGCTTAGCCATTACATTATAAAATCATACACGCTGATCAAAACTGTAGTCGTCTTCCAAGCTCTGTTTCGTGGACTGCAGGTCTACTAATCTATCTATAAATTTTTCATACTCTGCGTGTTTGGATCTAGCATGTATATACACCATAGAGTATATACCTAAGAATGCATGTTTTGGTGTGATCTCTAACATGTGCGTTGATGTGCTGATCTCTGTATCTCTCTGTATGTCCTATTTTCTATACTTAGTCATTTTATCTTCTAAGTTATCTTTGACAGAAACTTAGTATGACTTTGTTGCCATGATTGACAATAAAAAATAAGTCATGCTTCCTCAGGAAGTCAACTTTCCAACACCCCTATCCTCATCAATGCTCTTATCCTCATTATCACCCTCAACCATATTCTAATCTCCAAGGGTCTCCTTAATTATCTCTTCCCCATCCCCCTCCTGAACACCAATATCATTTTCATTGTAATCTTCCTTGACCTCCTCTTCCTTACTAGAAAGACGGGTCGAACCAACAACCTTAGTCTTTTTCTTAGGAGGGGCACCTTCTCCTTCCTCCTCAATATTCTCTTCACTTTCCTCCATTTCCTCTGATGAAGAATCATAAGCAAATTGAAGTTTCTTAGCACTCAGCTTCTTTCCTTTCTTGGTTGAAGAAGAAGAAGAAGCAATAGCCTTATTTTTTTCCTTCCCCTTATTATTTTTCTTACCTCCCTTGGGAGTCTTAGAATACCCCTCTGTTCCAGAGTCAGAGGTCTCCTCCTCAGAAGAAACCCCATCCGAGTCATCTTCTTCAAAATCTGGGCCCTGGGCTATTGGATGCTCTATGGACTTGGTTGTAATATGGTAAAAAATGAGAACCATCAGCCCTTCATGAATAGAAGGATTCTCCTATGGGTTCTCCCAAGCCTCTCTTATAGTAGAGTTCATTGAGCAGAGAAAATAATAGGGAAAATTGACTTTTTCCTTATGACGAAAGTGGTTAAGTAAAACAAAATGGTAGCCAAAAGCCTTGGTATACCTACTATCAAGGGAAATATATTGAAGAACATAAACTAAAACATCTCTCCATACCTTATTCATGTCATTTGGGGCGTAATATATCTTTCTCAGCTTCACCAACCACTTCTTCTCCCTTTCACTCTTCACGAATCTCTTTACAACAGCCTCAGTGAGATTTATATCTCTGTAAAATTTTCTCCCATTATTTGTTAAGCCTCTAACCTCAAATATTAGGGCTTCATCAATTTGAAAAACCTATCTCCCAAGAGTCAGTCTTCCATCCTTCCAATGTTTAACAAAGAGCCTGGTGATCGTCGAGTTATGGCCATGGAGCCGCTCCATATAATATATAATCTAACCTCGCTTCAGGATATCCCAAACAATCTTATTCTTCCTCCAATCACCACATGACAGAGGATCCAATCTCTTCCTATTTCCTCTCATTTCACTATTCTCAAATCTATTCTTTCTTACCCAACTGCTCTACAAATTTCTTAAACCAAGTTTTATCAAAATGAAGATAATTGCACATAAAATGTCAATATTCACCCACAAAGCATGCAAAATAATTATCTTGTACCTCTTCATACTTAGAGAAAGGTACCCGTAATAATAATAATAATTTATCATGATCATTGTGATATTCATTGCAATTAGGAATAAATAACACATTATGCTCCTCGCGTACGATCATGATTTAACAATGTCTTCACATCATGAGGCAAACTACCCTCAGACAGTATATTGATTGCAGAAGAAACATAAAAGTTACCATCAGGTTTCAACTTCCAGATTAGCTTTTCTAAACAATCCTTATCAATGATTATAGACTAAAGATGTTTCTGGATAGGATATAATGTAGGATTAATCTGAGTTAAATTCATCCAATGATTAGACTTCCAATAACCCCCCACCAAGACACCAAACTTCCCTTTACACTCTTGAAAAAAAAGGCTCATACTTGGGGATCTCGGAGAGGGGGGAGTCCATGATCCATTTATCCTCCCAGAATTTAACCTTATTCTCATTTCTAATCTTCCAAGCCACCCCTTGTGAGATGATTTGTTTATTCTTGACAATTTGGTTCCAAATATGAGATCCAACTGGGACCTCATCAGAGTTAATAAAGATGTCCATAGTAGGGGTATTGTTTATATATTTATTTTTCCATATTGTATTCCATCCTCCATTACCATTATAGGCTCTCCAAATTTGTTTAGCAAAGAGAGAATTGTTTATAGTTATAATTCTTCTCAGACCAAGACCACCAATATTTTTAGGTTTACAAACCTTCTCCTAGGAAATTAGAGATATTCTTTTCTTCTCTTCCACCTCTGACCACAAAAAAATATTTTGAATCTTTTCAATAGCATCTACATACTTCATTGGCATTTTGAAGAGGCTCGTCGCATACACCAAGAGGTTTTGTAGAGAGGCTTTCAAGAGCTTTACATTTCCTTCCTGACTAAGAAGGGATCCTTTCCAGCCAGAAAGCTTCTTGTATAATTTATCAACAAGGGAAATCCAGAAATATTCTAGAGGATTTTCACAGAGGGGGAGTCCTAGATAGGAAGAAGAGAGGGATCTATTTTGGGAACCCAAAATATTACTTATTATATTCTTCCTCATTTATGGATTACTGATAAAATATAAACAACTTTTTGACCAATTAATAAATTGTCCTCGGGTTGAACTATAACTATCAAGAGCCTTCTTAAACTCCTTTTCTTCCTTGATAGTGGAAGCCCCCATGAAAATTGCATCATCCACAAATTTTTGGTGGGAACAGACTTGAAGAGAGGAGGAAGAGGCAAGACCTTTGTAACTACCTGTCTCTACCAGCTTACGAATACGCCTCCCTAAAAATTCTGCCATGATAACAAAAAGAATTAGAGATAGGGGATCTTTGTACCTTAAAACCCTAGAAGCTTTGAAGAATGAAGTAGGGGTACCATTAAAAATGACCGATAAAGTGGTTGAAGACACTAGCTGCATGATAATCTGAATATTTCTCAAGCTAAAACCAAACACCATCAAGACCTTTTGGAGAAAGGATCGGTCCACTCTATCACAAGCTTTTGAGAGGTCTAGTTTTAAAAGGAAGCCCTACTTTTTTGACACCGCCAATGAGTGAATATTTTCATGAATAGTTATGATTTCAAATCCATAATTTGTCTTCCTGGCACAAACCCGTTCTGGTAGGGGGTTATGAGGGAAGGTAGCAGAGCCAACAATCTTGAAGTGAGGACGTTAGAAATAATTTTGTAAAAATAATTGCAAAGAATTATTGGGCGATAGTAATTCATAGTATCTGCACCCACAATCTTTAGAATCAGGGCAAGGAAACTTCCATTGATCTCTTTAAGGATACTTCTAGCACTAAAAAATTCCTTAACAACATTGGTGACATCCTTTCCCAGAATGTGCCAATAATTTTGGAAGAAGAACATTGGAAATCCATCATGTCCAAGAGATTTATTACCTTCAAAGGAGAAGATTGCCTTTTTGACCTCATCTCCAGAAGGGATAGGCAATAGGTAGTTGTTCTTCTCCTCTCCAAGAAATTGGGGTATACCTTCCAGGAAGCAATCCAGGGCCTCCAGGTTGAGGTTTTTCTCTGTCATAAGAAGTTTAGAGAAAAAAAAATTTCTTCCTTAGACATATTATCTTCTTCTTTAATAATCTTATCCTCCTTGAGCAAGTGACAAATCTTGTTGGAAGCTTTATGCTTCATAGTGGTCATATGGAAGAATCTTGTGTTCTTATCTCCATCCTTTAGCCAGAGGATCCGGGATCTCTGTTTCCAAAAAAACCTCTTCTTTTTCTATAATATCATGATATTTCCTTAACACTTTATTCTCCTCCATGATGGAAACTATAGAATAGCCTCCAAATTGAATCTTATCCTGGATATCTTCAAGCTCAGCCTGAATAGAGGATTTAGAAGCAAAGATATCACTGAAAACTTCCTTATTCCAATTCTTAATGATATCCTTAATATACCTAAGTTTCTTGAATACCTTGAACATGGATGTCCCTTCAAATTTAATGTTCCACCAGACCCTAATCATATTCTCCAAATTTGAATGCATAGTCCACATTTTCTCAAATCTAAAAGGAAAATTGTGTTTTCCTTTGATTGGGTCAGTTGAGAAGAAGATAGGATAGTGGTCTGAGCCAATCCTAGCATGGGAAGTCAAAGTGCAGTGATAGTGGACAAACCAGTCATTAGAAATAAGGGCCCTATCCAACCAAACTTGGATCAAAGCATCACCAGTCCGCCTATTGGTCCAAGTATACTTAGCCCCCTGTAGATCTATATCACGAAGGGCTTGAGTATTCATAAATTCCATTAGATCTGTTCTATTGTCAAGCTGCGATGGGATACCGCCAAATTTCTCTTGTTCCTTTAGGGGAGTGTTGAAATCTCCCGTAACCAGCCAGTTGTCTGCATTAAACATAGTCCTGGAAGTAGAAAGTTTCCTAGAAAACCTACTTCTACCTATTCTTGAGTTCGGAGCATATATATTGGTTAAGATCCATGACGTCCCATCTTTGATATGTTGGAATCTCATTGAAGCCATCTTGTGATCTTGGTAGATTAAGTCCCCTTTGATATGATTGAGATTTCAAAAGGAAACAATTCCTCTTGAATTACCCTCCAAAATTTCCCCACTAACACCACAATTCTTAAAAAAAATTATTTGCTCTACCTTATCTTTAGCCATTTTTGTCTCTTGAACTAAAACTATATCAGGCTTATGATCCCTAACCAAGTTCCTAAGAATATCCTACTTATGAGGACTATTAAGTCCTCTCATATTCCAAGAAATAATCTTCATTTATTTTTTAGAGAGAATACCTCATGGATGGTAAGCTGGGTACCATCCACAATGTTTCTACATGTCTCTTGTTCCCTTAGTTTAGACTTTGGAGGTCTACCGGGAGGGGACGTCAACAACCCAACATCCGCCTTCATGTGCCTAGTTTTCACCGATGACTAAGGGGTATTAATTGATCCTTTCTTTCCCTTGTTTTTCCCCTAGATTGGGATCTCTTCTTCTTGATCATACTAGTTATTCCTGACGACTCTGCTTTTCCATTTCATCTCCCTATTTGGGTTTACCATTACTTTCAGGATATGTGGATTTGACAATCTCTAATCATGATGTTGCTATTATGGAACATGAATAAATGTGGACCCAAAACCTAGTCAAATCTCATATTAAATAGATACATGTAATGACCCTACAATATCACATCCCACTTTTTTGTCTAAATGAGATAATGTAATCAATATTTTTCACCAAATTTTCAATTTCCATCACTAATAACTAGTAAACTATTAAGAAATTGAAGAATATGTCAACTAGTAAGTTTTTATATTTTGTGTGTATTCTAAATATATATATTTTAAATTTAAAATAATAATTTTTATTTATTTTTTGAATATTTCTTAATGATTTATTTGTATACTTCATGTTGTTTTTAATTTGATATTATGTCAAATGCATTTTTATAAATAAGATAAATTTGTAATAACATAAGTCATTAACTCTAATGTTGAGCATGTGCCTATTTTGTTACAAGTTTTTGTCTCATCTTTTTATTTATTATTAATTTTTTTAATTCATATTCATCTATAATTTAGAGCAATATTATGTCATTGTGCATAATATTTTTATATAATATTCAAATTAAATTATTATTTTTGTTGAAACAAGGATATTAACATAGAGTACACACATTTTTTTTATTCTATTTTTTAATGTTTTCCACATGCATTAAACAAAAACTTATATTTGGTAAAAATTTAATGTGTACAAGAAAATAGAAAAATAAATATAATAATAAAATAACAAGTCATTCATGGCATAATGTGATGATTAAAGTGTGGCATTACTATTGTTGCTACCAAGTTTTAAACCCTTGTTGGGCTATTGTGATTTTGAGATTTGTGCTCTTGGTGACCCAATGTGTTTGTGAGTTTGAACTTTTGTGTTGATACTATTGGTATTCATGTCATATGACTTAGTGCTCTAAATTGTGCTCCAGACCCTCACTGGGCTAGTATGCTTGTGAGCTTTTGGCCCATGTTGGGCTACTATGATCGTAGGTATGGACTATTCATGTTGATGTTGTACATTCATGCCAAGGATGAGGTCACCCATTTGTGGGCTCATGTAGATCAAGCCAAACTAAAAATCCCCCCTTACAAAGAATACAAAGATTAAAAGATTTAAATATGTTACAAATCATACTTTTTGAAAAGTATATTTTGAGCGCTGTCAAAATTTCATGTCATGGTGACTTCATTTGATGGTTTGACGCTCTCTTTGGAGCAAAAGAAATATATTCCAAAAACTAGTTCAACAAAAGGATTGTAGCATAAGGATATTTGAATGAAGGTGTACTTTAAATGAGGGAACTATCTTTGTTATATAGTATCTTCATTCAACGGTCCTGTTTTATAAGGTTTTTGAACTTGGAACATTTAAACTTTTAAAAATGGCTTAAGGGCTTCATCCAAATCTCCCCACATTCATTCAAAGCATGTTTACATGTGACAAATGATTAACCTTCAAATGAAGGACCTTCATTCACATATATGCCCTCATTCAATGGCGTTAAATAAATTTTTCCTTTCAAAACTCATTTTTATACCTTCTTCCATAATATTGTTGAATGTGAAACATTTAAAATTGAAAATGTATGCTTATTCAAACCTCTCCATCTATAATTAAAGCCTATTTAAATGAGACAAAAACATTACCTTTGAATAATGGACATAAATTTAGCTAAACCTTTAATCGAAAGTTTTCAATAATTTTTTCCATTGAAATTTTATTTTTTGTGTCCTTTCCACAAGTGTGACACATTATTGGTAATGATGGTGTGATCTTCTCTACGTACATAGAAAATTAGATTTGTTCTCTTTGGCTTTCAAAAAATTTTACCCCTCTTTTAGTTAAAGTGTATACACCTAAGGAGAAAAATTCTGAGAGTCATAAGAAAGTCAAATTTATAACAATGTAAAGAAATAAAATAATTCTCCCTATCAATCTACTAGGATAAACTAATTAGCCATTTAAAACATTATGTATCATAGATAAAAAGTTGAGAATGATAAACATCTTCAAATCTAAATGCATGTAATTTTAAATAATAAATACAACACTTAGCTCTAAGCTTGATATAAAATGTAACCCTGCTAAGTATTTTAAACTGAATAACCTCTATTGTAGGAAATTAGGGTCTTTATAAAAAGTTCTACGAGCTTCAATTTTTGGATTATATATCTCCCTGGACAGCACGGTCCCAAGTTGAAAGGAAACTCCAAAAAGGAGCCCAACCCAAAGCACGGTCCCAAGTTGAAAGGAAACTTCAAAAAGGAGCCCAACCCAAAGCACACGTTTCTCAATTTTCATTAATTAATCTTGATATGATTGGCCAGTGCCCATGTGTTTTTCATGGATACCATAATTGTTTGAACACAAATTACTAAACACAATGGCCATATTATTTTCACTGGCACAATCTTTAAAGCTTTGATCAAACAAAGCTCTGGTCAAATGTGGGGAAACTATCTTCTCAAGCTGATAAGAACTAGAAAAAGACAAATACCTTTCATTTTTATGCCATTGAATCTAATGTCTGAGATTTGTTCCTTTAATCATGGATAGCCTGTCATGACTTTGATCGTTTTAAAGTCTGACATTTAGAATTTTAGAGAATATAAGTTTTACAAATATTAGATGAAATGTTAATAGTCAGGTTTTGGGAACTGGATCAAGTGCTCCTGCCTTGTTTAGACATTTAAATTGTTCAATAAAAAATTCAAGATTCTGGTTATCAAAGAATCATCTTTGCATATATCCATGGCCTTGAGATTCCAAAGTGGACTTTGTCACTAGCTAGGATAATTGGAAACATAAAATTATCCAAGTATGGCACTTCCTGCTCAAAACTTTGTATGGTATTAATTAGCGAATCACTCATGGATTGCTTATAAAAGTGGGTTACATGGTTTTGAAGCAACCATTCAAATTGTGAAGAGTTTCTATAAGTTACAATGCAAGCATGATTCACTTGATTTGGGGTGCACCCATTTCTTTGTAGTTTGGTTCTGAACTCAGAGTTATTAAGTGCAAGCATTTTTTACGTGATTTTGGGTGCACTGATTTCTTTGTAAATTGGTCCTAAACTTTGTATTTCAGTAATTTGTAGAGTTATATAATCTGTCTGCATGATGAGGAATGCGTAGCTCATCTGGTGTTCATTACAGAGATATAGTATGTGACAGCATACTGTCAGTGAACCACTCTGCAGCTAAACTCCTTTAGAACTAGGTGGTACAGAGATGGGTGGCAGGTTATGATCTTGGGCTTTTCAAAATGGGGCATCAAAGAGGACTGCAAAGAGATATGTGGACTCCTGAAGAAGATTGCTTGCTTACCAAATACATAGAAGTTCATGGTGAAGGTCATTGGAGTTCATTACCCCATAAAACAGGTTTGTTATCAAAATATAATCCATTATTGTTATTTTGATAGATTGGAATGAAAATAGAGTAACATGATGATTATGAATCAGGTTTGCTTAGGAGGGGGAAAAGCTGCAGACTGCGTTGGATGAACTATTTGAGACCAAATATAAAGAGGGGAAACATTTCTCAAGATGAAGAAGAGCTTATAATCAGAATGCACAATCTGCTAAGGGAACAGGTATGATTTTAGTTTCGATTATTGGATAAGGAAATTTGGGAGTGAGTTTTAACAATGGTCTGAAACCCTCCATTTTTCTACAAATTATAAGCAATGTCCAAAGTTGACTGATAACACTACCACTAACAATGGGCTGATTAAGGCTACTGAACTTTAGATCTGCCACTCTCTTTTCTTGGAATTTTATTTGGGGCCATCCTTAAATAGATCAAGGGTATGTTCTGGATTAATTTATTAAGTCTTTGAGAGAATGTTGGTGGGTTCTATGTCAATTAAAGATATGTTTCCTTTAATTGATTGAGTGATTTATAGATTGTTTTTTTTTCACTAATCTATAGTTCATTTAACATATACCCAGTAAAATAAAGCTTTGATTTGTACAAATGAATCTGTATTACTGTTTTATGTTGTAATTTAACTTACAATTTTCTTACTCTTTCATTATTTCAAACATTTAGCACAATTTCATAGTTTACAATTTTTAATACTTTTGATGTTCTAAAGATCTATTCTATATTCACTAATCGCATAAATATGGGCAACCCATTTCATTTGAATATCATATGTTTCAATGGAAGTGGTAGATAATTGTCTTATTTTTCTTAGAACAATTTTCGGCCGTAACTACTGAATTAATACAATGATACTAATATGTCTAAACTCCATTTCCTTATTGTCATCTTGATATATGAAAACTTACGTCTCCCTAATTATTAAATTGAGAAAAGATGGATCCAAGAAGTTGTAGATTAATTTACATATTCAATTCAAAAAATAAATAATAAATTTTCTTATTCTTTTAAATTTAAAAATCACCTCCTTCTGTCTTCAAGATTCTACTTTATATTTAAAAATTTAATACTTACCATGTCAGAAAGGTTGCAACCTATGATTAGATCGCACTTAATCTTTTGTTATATATACATTAGGCATTCTCGTCGTATAGACTAAGTTAATCTTTTCTACACACATATTCAAATTTGAACCAAGTCAGGTTTATACAAAACCTACAAGGGTGGTCTTATGATTTAATTTATTTATTAAATGCTGATTTTATTGGTGTTTTCTCATGATTTAATTTATTTGTTAAATGCTGATTTTATTGTTGTTTTCTCAGATGGACTTTGATAGCAGGAAGAATTCCAGGCAGGACTGGCAATGACTCATTTGAGAAAGAAGCTATGCAGAAAAGAACCCAATACACTCCTGTCAGATTGCAATCCAGTATCCAATAGTGTGCAGAATACAAGAAGATCTAAACATTCTTCCCATACTGAACAAGAACATGTTAAAAATACTGATGCCTCTTCTCTATTACAAATTGTAATCAAGCAAGACTTGAATATAGAAGATAACAATGAACCAAGTTGTCATTCTAACATTCTACATAACCATTTTAATTGGTTTTCATACTTGGATGACTGTTATACATACTTCCAAGGTTGTACCGATACTTTTTCTGAGGCCACAAAACTTATGGATCAGGTAATTGAAAAAGATTGGGATGAAGTGTCTGTTGGAGAGGCTGGAACAAGTGTGGAGGATTGTAACAATTGGCTGGCTTTCCTTTATGGTGGGAATGAAGCTAATTTTGTGTAAACCAACTTTCTTGTATAACTTGTGTGACCTTTAACTAAGGTAAGTTGTGTTTTTCAAATTAAATATATTTTAAGGACTCATATGTTCTTCCCTATTCTTGGTGTTAATTTTTATTTTAATAGCAAGTTTAATGTTGGTGGTGTACTTCTCTATCCTACATAGACACACAATTCCCTCTCCCCCCTTTTGTTTTTCAAATTTTCATATCTTTTGGTGCTCTCATTTTTTTATGATTATAATTGGTTTAAGTCATTGATTTATAGGGTTTATAGTTTTCGGTTTGGGATGTGTATTGTGTGTGTTGATGTTGAGTTTGTGTCTCTTAAGAATCATATTTATGTTTGGAAATCATGTTTTTGGTATCTAGTTGTAGTTTCATTGAGCTTTCATGATAGTTTGTAGGCTAATCCTAGTTCTAGCCCTTGGGCATTTTCCTTGGGCAAATTCAAGTTTTACTTTACACCTAAATTCAAACTATCCACTTGCATGAATTGCTAGACTAGTTACTTTATAAATTAAAGTGAGTGTTTAATTTTCATCATTGTTTGGCCTAGTTTCCTCACAACTTCCTTACCTCATTATCCCCTTGGCCTCAACTCTCAATTTCATGCTACAATTGATTTATTTTTGGATTCCACGTTCATGCTTGATAATGCCTCGAGTCTATAAGTTTACAAACTTGATTTTTATTATCTTTAATTGAATGATAGTTTCAATTATGTGGTTTCATGTTCGTGTTTGGGTTTTGAGCTCCTATGTTTCCATGTGGCATCCTTGGCATGTTCCACATGTCACATCCTTGCAAATTGTAAGCTTCTCATGTTTCATTTTGGATTTCAACTCTCCAATAAATTATAGTATATCTAGTCTTTTATGTCTATCTCAAACTAAAGTTTCAAATCTAAGGGATTTTTTTGGACTTGACCATCCTTATGTTTATAGTTGAATAAGGATTTAGAATTTGAAACCATTTTTTTTGCGCATTTGGTTCCCTTCTCTCTCTCCTAGTAGGCATGAGCTAATCACTTTAAGTTATATTTTATCTTCATAGTAGTGGTGGGACCACAACTTTTCAAGATGGTATACCCTATATTTAGGCGGTGTACCATTTATTTTCATGTGACATTTTCTCAACAAATATGTTAGACCTAACTTCTTAGTATAGGATTGGGTCATGAACACAATTTATTGGGATGAGAGTGTGTGCACCCAGTTGTGGACCAAAAAAGTGGACACATCTTTGAAAAAAAATCAAATTTCATATAATCTGATCGGGTTATTGAAAATTCAAAATTGTTCTAGGCTTGGTAACCGAGCCATAACCCGATCGGGTTTTGAAAAGCAAAAGGTACTTCAAAACCCGATCGGGTTTTGAAAAGCAAAAGGTACTTCAAAACCTGATCGGGTTTTGAAAAGCAAAAAGTACTTCAAAACCCGATCGGGTTTTGAAAAGAAAAAAGTACTTCAAAACCCGATTGGGTTTTGAAGAAGTAAAACTTTCTCCATAATCTGAGTGGGTTTTGAAGAAACTAAAATAGGCTTTACTCTGGAAGTCATAACTTCCACATACAGAGTCTGATTGACTCCGTTCAGAAAGAGTGTTGGAAAGAAATTGAGATGATCGAACACATTATTAAACTATGATCATCTTTAGGCATCAACATTTTTTTTCCATCCATTTGAATCAAGTAAGATATAAAATAGGCACTCATTATTTCCCATACATGCAACGTATAGGAAAATCAGTATGCTCTCTCTCTCTCTCTCTCCGAATATGTGAGAGAGAGAGAGAGAGTTTGGGAGAGAGAGAGAGAGAGCTCTGTCTGAATATGAGAGAGAGAGAGAGAGGCAAACTTATGCATTTTATTCTCCATAACCTGATCGGGTTTTGAAGAAACTAAAATAGGCTTTGTTATTGAAGCCACAACTTCCACATACGGAGTCCGATTGACTCCGTTCAAAATGCGTAGGAAAGGTCTTGAGACGATCTAACTTTTTATTAACCTATGATCATCTTTAGGCATCAAAATTTTTTCTACCATCCATTTGAATCAAGTAAGGTATAAAATAGGTACTCATTATTGTCCATACATGCAACATATA
>MU224601.1:786410-807298 GCA_018584345.1 Thuja plicata
GTATGGAAAAAGGATAGACCAATCATTCATCAAATTAATGATTTCATAGCTGAGATGGGAGATAATTTTGATAGTATCATGGATGGATACTTTGAAAGTTTCAAATAGAAAATGCAGAGTAGATATATGATTCCCAAACAACTAGTTGAGAAGTACAAAGAAGAAATTTTTTTTCCAGTTGATTGTGACAAAGTGTATATACAAGCAGTAAAGCCTAAGGTTGCATGGGTACAACCCTTACCATATGAAGTTAATAATGAGGACACTAAAGATATCATAGAGGCTCTTGTGAATGAACATGTCAATCCAAAGGTACCCTACTTTGGAACCTATGAGGAAGCTAAGAGCAGAATATCTCTAGAAATTGAGATTCCTAAGATATTGAAGAGAGGAAGAAAGAGACTTGATACATTCAACAAGAATTATGGCAAGACCTCTGACTCTCCTTCAATATATGAGAGAAAAGAGGAAACAGTTAAAATAGAGGAGAATGAGGAAATTGAATTTGACAAGGAAGAAACTGAAGTTAATCCTCCACAGAAGAAGAGGAAGACAACACCTAAATAGAAGAAAGATAAAGGCACTACTCCAGTTGTCACCCTGAGAAGATCTAGCAGAAATCTTAGATTAAGTGATGAAGAGGATAAATATGATGAAGAAGATACTGTGGTATTCACAAAACCCATACCCACACTTGATAAAAAATCAAAGACCTGAAAGAAGGAAGAGCCATGATTTCTTTGAAATCACTAAAGTATGCTTCTAGGACAAAAGAAGAGAAGAAGAAAATTGAGCAAGCAGTGGTGGAGAAGATGTCAAAGTGGAAATATGACCCTTCTGAGTTGAAGAGTTATATGATAGAAGACTTATTTAAGGCAGTCTCTATTCCCTGGAAGAATGTAGTACAAATTGAAAGGGATATAAGGGAAGAGACATTGAAGCAAGTCATGCCTGCAATGAAAGGCAAAGAAGTGAAAGAGGCCTTAAGAAAATATGAGAATAATCACACCCCCAGATTCAGGGCATTTCAAATATTGAACAAAAAATATAGAATAAGTAGCTCAGCGTGCCACATTAGTGTGGAAATCAATATTTGGGATTGCAGAAAGCAATGTGAAGGAAGAAGTACCGAGTACAAACCCTCCAACACAAGGAAATGATGACCCTCTACCCGAGGTACAGACTATTGAAGAGTCCAACGCAGAGAAGATTGCAGTTGAGGTAATGTCATCACTACCCCAATCTCCCATACATAGTATAGTGACTCTGAGAAAAGCCAAAGTTGCAGAATCTACATCATAACAGACAAAACCCGAGCAACAGGCTGCTCTTACTACTGAGACATGAACACCTGAGTAAATGAAAGGAAACGTATACATTTCTACTTTTGATTCATCAGTTAGTATTGATCCAAAAATTGGTAATACAAAGGTCAATGACCTAATTGGATTGAATACTGATGCTAAGGATAAGGCAGATAAAGTTAAGGAAATTGTTCCTTCACTGAGTACTAAATTAGAGGTAGCAATAACTGATGAGATAGATTTGGATAAAGAGATTGTGATTCCTAATTGGGATCTATCCAACCTATCTGTAGAACAAATGGATATCTTGGGATAACTATGGAAGAAGACAGCTTCATAGCAGAAACTCAGAAAGGAAAGGCAAAGGAACAAAGTACTTGAAGATGTAAAAGGCATATTTGTAGATGCTTTGCAGATTGAAGTCAATGAAAGTGACTCAATAATGGACCAACTTGTTGACATTGTCCACAAGTTCAATATAGACATGAATGGTCAGGAGAAGTTACTTGAGAAGGCAGAGAAGAAATTTGAGAACAAGGTTCTAGAGAGAATTGCAAAGAAGATTGCAATTGACCAAGTGCAGCTTACACAGATTATCAGCACTCTAGAAACCACTGTGAAAAATGTGGTAGAATTATTTGTAAAGTTGAGTGACTCCTCCAACTTTACCATGGAAATCAATAATAAGATAGTAAAGATAGATGCTAACATGAAGGAAAGTGCAAGGCAGTTAGCACTTGACCCGAGCACCAGTTCTGCTCACTTCATGAAAGTAAAATATCTTACGGATTTATAGGCTGAAGTGTTGAGAGAAGAAGCAAGAATCAGATAATCTCCTACAACCATCCAAAGCCAACTTCTACCACATATATGGAATGCAAAAACATATAGTACATGCTAAAACTCTCATCCATAAAAACAACTTCTCAGTTTTCAAGATGATGATAGAGCTATCTGCAGAACTGCAAATTGAATTACACATCTTGAAGGTGCTATAGGATAATTGGGACAACACTTTGTCTCAAATTTTTAAGTTACATAGTTATTTTCTATCCTACTTTGGGATAACCCTATAGATGACATTCCTTTTTGGCATTCTTGTAAAAAACAAGATGTAAATATCATTGTATAAGAGGGAGATGTCATTGTAAATATCGCTTGTACAAAGAATAGTATGTTACAATAACAATTTTCAGAAATAAAAAAAATAGAGTCAGTCAGACCCGAGCAGTAGAGCAAGTGTCAAAACCCGAGCAATCTGTAAGGGGGAGTTTTGACATATCAGATACAAAGTTTAATGATAAGTGTTTTTGTCACTAATGCCAAAGGGGGAGATTGTAGACCTTATGGAAATATTTTTTGTCAATTAGTGTCAAAACACTTAGTCATTCAGTGTTACCCGAGTAGACAGTGTCACCCGAGTGTTCAGTATCACCCGAGTGACAATTTATCACCCGAGTAGTCTTTTGGACCCGAGTGACAGTTTGAAGCTGACTTTGCATATATTATTGAATATATTTTTTTTTATTGTAAGCTGACTTACAAATTTATTTGTTGGATAAAGATATATATATATATGTAAGATAGTTTGTTTATCCAATTGTAATAGAGAATATGTACATAGTATGAATGTATAATCAGAAGATGATATGATTATGCGAATGGAAGTTTGAGTTAAGTGAAGAAGTGTTCAGGATAGCAGAGACTTATCTATCACATTCAGGTGATCAGTTATATTTCAAAGGATCTTATTCAGCAATCATAGTTGCACAGAGCAGATCATCAATTGGTTCATTCTCACAGGTGGATCAGAAAAATCCTTTAACAAGGTGGACCTAAAAATCCTTTCTATGCTCCTAATAGGGAAGACCATTAGAAGTGGTCATTGTAAGCTTTAACATGCTAAATTTATACTGCATTACTAAATCTTGTGGGTATCATCCCCACCCCAGTTTTACTTTCTTTTGGAAGGTTTATGGGTAACCAAATATTGTGTTATGTGTTGTATCTGATTCTTTACTTTCAAGTTATATGCATGCAAACAAATAAGCTAATCTAAATTGTGGACTAAAAGGATTAAGTTTTATTGATTCCTGATTCACCCCCCTCCTCTCAGTCATTGGCCGGCACATCATATAATTCCAACATGTTGACCTTGTTGTAATTCCAATGAAATATCTTTTATATAAGTATAATGTGTGCTTTGGCAAAAAAAGAGTGTGTGTGAGCAAGTGAAGATCTATAAGAAGAGTTTTGAAAGAGCAGAGTTCAGTTTATGAGATTGCTATTTTGTGACTGTGGAAAAGAAGTAAAGCCAGAGATAGTGTGTTGTTGAGGTTGCTAGAATTGTGCAGGACAACTACATAATTAGGAAAATTTCTCTTTATCTATTGTGGAGAGTTGTATGTACTCCCTAGGATAGTGATTCTTGGGTGTAGAAGTTCTTTTCTATATCTTGCTACTTTGGTAATGAGCCTTTGTTTGCAAATCCAAAGCAATGAGCTCCTATCTATATTCAGTGTTGTATTGGAAGTGAGCCTCTATTATGCAAGTCCAGAGAAGTGAGCTCCTATTATCTTTTTAATCAGATCATATATTTAGTGATTTATCTCTGTGATCAAATGTTCACCATAGTTTGTCCCAGTTTGGGTTTTCCATGTGTAAAAATTCTAGTATTTTTGTGTTGTTTTAGCTCATTATTTGCTTAATGTTTTGTGTGGTGAATATTCAAGATAGTTGATTACTTAAGTGACATTTAAGTTTATACTGATTCACCCACCCCCTGTTCTCAGCATCTGGTGTGTGTTTAACATAAACATGAGATTGAAATCATATGCATTTTCATAATTAAAAATTTATAAGTCTTGATAATTATAAATTTTAGATTATATAAAAAATTAGAATACATAATAATAATAATAATAATAATAATCATAGAATAGTCTAGGAATGATCTTATTATCATTTGCCAACTATTTTATAGGGAAAAATAAAGTAAAGTAAAATAAACCTCCATATTATTTCCCAAAAAATTATTTATTTTTTTGGCCGGTAATAATATTTTTATTTTATTAATATTAGAGAAATTAAATACAAGTATATGGGCTCTTATCAACCTCCTGATTCTATCCCATTCCAATGATATCATTCCCACTTAAAATACCCCTTCCTAACCATATGAACCCATTTAAAAATTTGCAGACAAAAAGGACATAAGCATAAACCAAAAACCACATTGACAACTAACTGGTTTACATCCATAACCATCTTCGACCGTCATTCATCAAAATTGATAGAGCTTCATCGAGAATCATCCTCACATTCATTTGCATTTCAACAGTTGGGTCAAAAATGGTAAGCTCCATCACCTTCTATATTCCTTCCTTTGTTTGGGCTTTGAAGCTCAAAACAGATATTTCATTGAAAACCCTAACATTTCAGAAGTTTCGTTAAACTTTTCTTTATCTTGGCGCATAATGTGCAGTCATCCAAAAACATTTAAAAAAACCTTCCAAAAACCAGCATGGCTATCATCTTTAAACTCTGAATTTTAGCACCACCTTCCTTTTCCTGCCTCTAAACGACCTCCTTCTCTTTGGAAATGTGGAAGGCACCACTGGAAACCTATCATTTTCATAGTAATCTCCAATCCTTGGCTTCAATTTCTCCTAGCCCTCCCTTCTATCTCTCAAATAGTTTTTCATATTTATAAGTTTTGGAAATCTTAAGAAAGGGATAATGCCAGAGCTATCCCTTCCTCCTCATTTTCAAAGCACTCAGTGAAATCAAAGGCCCAACCAGGGTGAGCCCACTCCAACCGATAGTCGACATTGGCAATTAAGTTGGCTTCAAAAAGGGATTTCATCACCACTCCACAACACGCTCGTGTTCTCCCAACTCTAGGACCCAAGTCATGATCATGGATGCAATTATTAGGAATATTCCCAAGAGATAACTGAAAGGGGGGGGGTGAATCAGTTATCTACAAGATTCAATTCTTTTTGAATTAAGTACAAAATAACTTTAAATATAAACTCAACAGGATATCACAGAATTGAACAACACAATTTTGGTCACGGGGAAAACCAAAATAGGTAAAAACCCCAGTGGGAATTAGCACCCACAAATAATTGAACTAGTTTATTATGATCCTTGTTAGAAGATCTTGCAACCCTATTAGGAGTTGTTATTTACAATGCAATAAGTAGAGAGACTTGGTCAAAGGTCGGACCCTGTTAGGAGTCTTTTATAGATAACCTTGTTAGGGGTGAGGACACACTGTCCAAGAGCTCACTGCTCAAATGATTAAGGTTGCAACCTTCTAAAAAATAGATATACACTATATTTGATAATGAAATGTTAAGTAGACCTGTTGTCTTGATCAGTTCCAGTGAATTGTAGTCTTCTTATGTTTCTTCACATAGATCCTCAATTGTATAACATTCTACTCTGCTCTGTCTTTTCTTTTTCACTTCATTTTTGACACTTAGCGATTACATTTCAACTGCTATATATATCTTCACCAAGGGTAAGGTCACAATGGATGTAGGAAACACTTCAGAAACTTCCTTTTCGGCTTAACTAATCACGCAATCAAAGTTAGGACCACACAACTCAAACTAAATGGATGCGACGCTTCACAAAGTCAGCTCCACCAAATTTACTCCAACATCACTATTTTGATAAAATACGTTTGGCACATTTTCATAATCATCATTAACTCATACCTAAACATGAATACAAACATGCATATGATGAAGATAAGCACAACTCAAGAAATAATTTAATTACGTCAGCTCTTCACAGATAATCTCTAGAAACTGTAACTGCCATAACTGATTAACATAACTCAACTGAAACTTCATATCTGACTCGATGTGAATGCACATAGCATCTAGAACATGTATACACCATGGAAATAAACATGCATAGATCCAAAATATCTATACTAATAATTGCATATAGGACACTACTGTATATTATATGTTGTCATCACTGACAAACATACAATCAATTATTTGCACAGAAGCAAATCTCCAACAATATCCACCTGGAGTTTCCATCTGTAGCTTGCTTCATGAAATAGCAGCCCCAAATTCTGCTGAAAGGCCTCAATAATCACCTTAGATGGGCATGTAATCAATAACTGCACTCTGCAATCCTCCAATGGCCCCAAAATCCCTTTTTGCTGACAGCTTGTGTTGAAAGTGAACCTTGGTTCCATTTTTCTCTGTGCACCCTGCAAAAGACAAAAAACAAAAACACAATTCAGCTCCACAAAACCGCTTTGAAGATGTGTTTGGTGTTCAAACTTCTACACACATCTTTATAATCAACCCTTCCATAAACATTAATGACTATCATCCTTTGAGGATGTTGGCACACGAATCAGTTTTAATTACACATTTTGCCACCAAACCTATACTCCGCCCATCGTCTCTATAATCATTGCACAACCTTTTATGTAATCATATTTTTGACATGCCCTTTACCTTTTATAGGAACTGTCAGGATCTAACAAGCTATGCACTTGCTATCAAATTTTGATATGACAAGCACCCCTTCGTCATCAATCTGCCACCCCAGAAAAATGTTAGATTTGGTAGATTTAAATCCTCCACCCACAAATCCTCTACATCCGCTAGATTTAGTGCCCATTTGCAAAGCTTGTCAGCTTCACTTTTTCCTTCCCGCTTAACATGGGTGATTTTAAAATTTTCAAAGGAAAATAATAGTTCCTTAATAGATTCAATGTAATTTTCTAAATGCCATGCATTAATAGACAAATTTGAGATTTCTTGCACCACTAACAAGGAATCACCTTCTAGGTGCAAATTCTTTATGCCTTTTTGTTTTGCTAACCTCGCTGCAAGTTAAGCAACCTTACATTCTGCCATATTGTTAGTGCCATCCTCACATCTTTTAGCTTCCATCAACATAGTGTCACCTTTTTCATTTCTAAAAAGTACCCCTGCATCACTCAAACTTGGGTTGTGTCTGGCTGTGCCATCAAAGTTTGCCTTTATCCACCCCGCCTCTGGGGGTTTCCATTTAACCTATTCTTTTTCCACTTTCCTCTACTTGGTCACTAAAGCTCCTGTAGGTGAGCTAAATCTTATTACTGGCCACTTCATCTGAATGATCTTATCTTCTTTAGTGTAGGGAATTTTATAAATTGTTTCCTTGTTGCTGATGTGCTTACAACTTCCTCAATAGCATGTTGCAATTGGTTCATGAATCTGCTAATTGATTTCTTTTCTCCTTTGAATATTCACCTATTTCATTCTTTCGACACCTCCCACACAACCATAGAGGGGAAAATCATCCATAAACTGGATAAGGTATATTTCCTTCTTTCTCTAGGCCATCCTTCAAAAACCTCCTTCACTGTGTTGGCTCTCGATCCCTGCCAATTTAGTTTTTTTTTGACAAAGTTCCAGCACATTGTTGCAAATTCACAATGTATCAGTAAGTGGTCTACCATCTCCTCATTGCATTCACATAATACACATAGGGTAGGACCTATCAAGCCAAGTCTCTTTCTTCTTTCTCTAGTTAGTATTCTACCTTTACATGCTAACTAGGCAAAAAATCCCGCCTTTGGTAAAATTCCTTTGCTCCAGCAAAGTTCTTGAGAGAAATCTTGTGGAGCCTCTAGATTCTCCAGCATCTTATAGCCCAACTTCACTGAGTATTCGCCTGATAAAGAGCCACACCACCTGATCATGTCTCTTTTATCAATTATGGTCACTTTCCTACTGTTGAAAACCTCCATCATTTTCTCCTTTTGTTCTAAGGTAAGGTCCTCTTTATATATTATTTTCCATTCCCATTTCAATCCTTCTACAGTTTCAATTTGTTCCATGTAATCCTTGACTCTTTCTCCCTAGTCTGTTTGGAATTAATCTTTCAAGTCCAGCATATCTCTATCCTCCATTAAAACAACACGACTATCCCAAGAATCCTCCCAAAATAGAGCAGAGTTACCATCTCTTATTTTCCACGTGATATGTTCATTGATGACTGGGCAGCAAGACAACATAAAGTTCCAAATAGCTGATCCCTTTGGGGGATCTCTAATAGTTAGAACCCTCAAGCTTTCCCTAGAATCCAAATACTTTTCTTGGAGTATCCTTGCCCAGTAGAGGTTATACTTTCTATACATACTCCATATTAATTTTGCCCCTAGTGCTTTATTCATTATTTGCCAATTTCTGATTCCCGGTCCACCATTAGCCTTTGGTTTACATATCCTTTCCCATGCAACTAGTGGTATTTTATCTTCTTCCTTTGCACCGCACCAAAATAATTTCCTCATTAATGTCCATACACATCATAGAATACAATTTACCAAAAATTTATATTCTAATAAAGAATAATTTTATTACCACTTTCTAATTGTTTCAAAGAATAAAATAAGGAAAATTTTATTCTATGCTCTATAATCTGAAATTATATTTAATATAAAAGTTATTTTATTATCGACACTTCCAACTATTTTATATGATAAATAAGAAACTTTCATTGCATATTCTATTAAACAAATTGTTTTCTAGTATGAAAATTATTTTATTATCACCTTCAACTATTTTATAAATTAAGGAAACTTTAATTCTAGATCCTATTTAGGCCTAGAATTTGAAAGTCACCCCTACCTATCATATAAATTTTTTATAATAATTTGGTCATATTATAAATTGGTAATATATACAAAAATCACAAATTTACTAAACAAAAGTCTAAAATTCATAATTCTTTTTTTTTTTAAAATTATATTAATAATGAATATGTAATAAACAATATAGAAATATACTAATAATAACAAGTTTCTAAATTCATATTAAAATATTTTAAAATTTAGAAAATCATTTTAAACTATCTAAATAAATTTATATGTTATCATAAATATTTTAAAATAGCATATATTTATATTATAAAGTAAAATATATATTATCTATAATAATTTTTTATTATTTATTAATAATTTAAAGTGTCATATTTTTAATTTTACAAAATATAGTCTTCAATTCATATGGTCCAAATAATTTTCAAGATGTCATTTAGAGTCTAAAAGAAGGAAAACATTATTAGCCATCAAAATCCAAGCCTAATCCTATTAAACAAATTTACTTTTTAATATGCGAATTATTTTATTATATCTCCTACTATTGTATCTAATAAAATAAGGAAACTTTCCTTCCATATTCTATTAAACAATAAAATAAGGAAACTTTTCATTTCATATGCTATTAAACAAATTTACTTTTTAATATGAAAATTATTTTATTATCATCTCTTACTATTGCATTTAATAAAATAAGGAAACTTTCCTTCCATGTTCTATTTAACAATAAAATAAAATAAAGAAACTTTTCATTTCATATGCTATTAAACAAATATCTTCTCCAAATTATTTTATTATCACTTTCAATAAAATAAACTAACTTTTTATAAAATTAAACAAATTTACTTTATAATATGAAATTATTCTATTATCATCTCTTAATATTGTATCTAATATTATATCTAATAAAATAAGAAAATTTTCTTCCATATCTTATTAGTATTTGTCATTAGGCTAGATACTATTGCAGTTTTTCTTAACTAGTTATTAAATGAATGTATTTCAACCAATTACAATTTAGTAATTTTATTTTTCAAAAATTTTAATTTTTTTTCAAAAGTATACATGTGAAATATTTAAGTTTCAAAATGATGAAAATTATTTCTCTTCACCCTAATTGGCTTATAAGTTTGGGGTCTTATACATGATTTTTACGGAAGCAATTTTTCCGACACACTACCCACATTTTCGCATTTTTCTCCTCAATTGGCTGGTAAAACAAAATTAAAATATCACAAATTTATTCAAGTGCTTCTATTTTTCTTTTCACCTTTTTCATTTAAATCTAAATTAAAGTTGTTAGAATGAAAAATAGAATTAACTGGAAGAAGAAGATAACGTTAAAGCTGCACTTCAATGCCTTGATACCTTTTGCTTAGCCTCTGGCTCTACCATTCAATGGCACAAAACCCAGTGTTATTGTCAATCCTTTCTTCCTCCGCCTCCCTGGATTCTTCAGTTTGGCTGAAAGTGGATTGCCCATGGTGAGATTTTCCGCTTTTTGGGAATCCCTTTTGCTTTTCAAGCTTCCCCTATTGATCTTTGGAATGTTGTTCTCAACAGAGTTGAAACAAAACTTGCTTACTGGATTACCAAGCCTCTTTCTTTGGCTGGTAAATTCCAGATATGTGCTAAGGTTCTTTCTGCCACACATGTTTATTATTCTTCATGCTGGGCTCCTTCAAAAGCTTCCTATGGTAAGCTGGAAAAGCTTCTTCAGGATTTCTTATGAACTTCTAGTGTTGACCATCATGGTTTCCACTGAGTCTCCTGGGAATATTGATGTTTTCCTAAAGCTTTAGGTGGGCTTGGACTTCTTTCTACTCACAAACAGGGCCTTTCTCTATGTGCCAAGTGGGTCATCAGAGCCATCACAGGAGATGAAGCCTAGAAAATTCTTCTCAGACACTACATTTCGTCTGGTTTTCCTTCTCACAGGCCGGCCTAGAAAGGGATTGGATTTAAAACCCTCCTAACCATGAAAGAGCCTGTTCAGATTCAGGGTTCCTTTGTTGTCAAAAGTATCTGGAAAGCCTGGGAAGCCATCAAACCTTGGCTTCGTTGGGCCGGAGATGGCTTTAGGGATGGTCTATCCTTTAATCAACATAACAACTGGTGGTCACCTCTCTTCCAGATTCAAGGGCAGCCTCTTGCCAAAATGCCAGGTTGCAGTGCTCTCCGCTTTCATAAGCTTGGCATCCACACTCCTAAGGACATTTTTTCCAGAACTACTTTTAGTATCCACTCTTGGGAAGATACACAAATACAATTTCATCTTAATTGGACTGATCGTTCGACTTTTGACCTCCCTGTTTCTGCTATACCTACTCAATTACTTCATAATCTTGACATTTCTTCTTCCAGGCCTTGGTGGAAAGATTGGAAGTGGTATCCGGCGACACCATTTGCCAATTACAATCCCAAGCTTGGTTATTCTTGGTTGGTTCCTCACCTTCCTATGGTTGATACCCTCAACCACTAATGGCATTTGCATTCATCTCATGGTACCTGGCAGAATAGATTTCTCACGGTTTGGTCTTCTATGACTGAGCCAAAAATTGCTCATTTTGCTTGGTGTGTTCTCTTCCAAAGCTTACCGTTGAGTGATAGACTCAAACGCATGGGAGTTCCCAACCCTAGATGTCCATTTTGTGGCTTACCAGAGTCTTTCTTGCATATCTTTTAGTTCTACAGAAGAGCTCAACAATATTGGTCCTGGATTCATGATTTCTTTCGGCCTTTAAGGCCGAAGTTTTTTTCTTGGTATATGGTCCTGTTGGGAGATTCTCCCAGAATCCCCTTTCAATTTTCCCAGATCTGGCATGCTTTCAAGATGGAGATTCTTTTTACTTTATGGAAAGACAGAAATGTTGTTTTATTTGTTCATAGCTCTCTTGATACCAATATATCTATGTACTCTAAAGCTTGTATCTGTAATAATGTGCTTCTGCAAATACAAGTTCAGACAGATAAGGTGGCTCTTGAAGTGGCACATCTGCAAGAGCTCTTGCAGCACTGGGGCAATGCCCCTTGTACTATTGCTCGCGTGCCGCCAGACTCTATTTCTGCTAGCAATACCCCTCCTTGCAGTCGTCGTCGCTCCTCTAGCAGGCGGTCTTTCACTCCTCACTCTTAGGCTCATCCTCGCTCTCACAGCAGAGGTGCCTGGCAGGGTCATTCAGCTTCTCTGCAGTCGTGGCGCAGTGCCTCGGGCTGGGATCTGGCGCCTCCTAGTGTTCTGCTTGTTGCTGGTTCTGACAAGTTTCCTCGCTTGGCATTGGCCATTTCGCCTCCCAGAGCGGAGGATGGTGAAATTGCGCAAGATAAAGATAAAGAAGATAATGATGGGTGGTCACTTCCTGACCCCAACCCTAACCCTGCCTCTGGGTGGGGTAATCATGATGATCAGGATCCTCCCTCTGCAGCCACTACTTTAGCTGCATGAAGTTTTTTTTTATGAATAGTTGTTTTTTGTGATTCCGGCCTTGAGCCATGTGACTCTCGCGGGGTGACTTTTTCTCCCAACCCCTTTTTTTGTGAATATGTACTTTATAACTTTTAATTAATAGTAAAGGGCCTATTGATAATAAAAAAATAGAATTAAAAAACATTAAAATTATTTAACTTATACAATTTTTTAACATATTATAGAAATTTTATATTAAATAATTATTATACAAATTTTATATTAAATAATTATTTTTTAAAATTATAGTAAATTTACAAAAAAATATTATATAGATAATTAATTTAATTTGAATTTGTTAAAAATTATCTCATAATTTTATGCAAATTATTATACTTAATTAAATTATATTTTAGGATGCCAAAAATTTTATGAAAACTTCTATAAAATTAGACAATAATAAACTATATCAACCAATTATAATTAAATATTTTTGAATTTCTGAATTTTCTAAAAAAATTTCTAAAGTATACATGTGAAATTTTTAAGTTACAAAATTTTATTAGAATAAAAAATCATGTATCATTTTAATTTTAATTTTAGCTATCTATGTTGCACTAGATGAAATAAATCCTAATTATAATTCTTATATTATAATTAAAAATATATATTATTACTATAGATTAATTATCCTTAGTAAATTTGCTAGAATTATTTTATAGTTTAGAACTTATTATTATTAAATTAATCAAATAAAATTTATTATACTTAATTAAATTATATTTAATATTATTAATTATTAGGCAAATACTTAGTCACTATGTGGCACTTGTTAAACAATAAAGTAAGGAAACTTTTCATTCCATATTATATTAAATAAATGTACTTGTGAAAATTTAAAAAAACAATGAGATTTTTATATAAATATATAAATTGCTATATTAATTAAAATACTAGTAAAATTCTAATAATTAAAATAATTCAAATATATTTATTAGTATTTACCATTTCATAAAATTAATTAAAGGTTAAACACAAAATAGGTTTAATAAAATAAAACTAAATCAAATGTTCTCAACCATTGCATTTCAATAGAAACTAATATTTGTGAAAATGAAAATATTCATGTTTAATAAATATTAAAAGAAAATGTGTAAAATGCATAATCGGTGGGATTGAAGATTGAAAAGTACAAAGATCTTGTTGGTGGAGTGTATGCGAATCTCAAACTATTGTTTGAAAAGAAAAGAAAAGAAAAAAAAAAGGATATATGTAAGTCTCAAACTATTGTTTTAAAAGCAAAAAAACATGATAAATATTATTTTTCATTTTGTTCATTTCTTATTCAATAACATAGATAATTAATTATAATATATTTTATTAGTACTTATCTTGTTTTTTTTTTGAAACATTAAAACTCATAGATTAATAAAAGAAAATATAATATTCATAGATATTCTTATAAAACAGAAGATAATAATAAAATATAGATTCACATTCTTTTTCTTAGCAATAATATATGAATATATAATTTTTAATTTTATGTCAAAAGAGTTTTTTATCCATAATTTTATTAGTATTTATTTTATTTTTAAATCTTTTTTAATATTTTTTTAATTTTTTGAAAGATTAAAAAGGATAGAATGTGTTACTCCTCACCTTTGTTGTCCTTGTTGTCAAACACAATCATAGTAAGGTAGTATTATGATGTTCATTTTGATGTTCACTTTACGGTGTTGTCGTAGTGGTTTGGATTGGAATCATAGCGGTTTGGATTGTATCATCTTGTATCATCGGAATCATTGGACATCATACTGCACATGACATGTTACTTTCAAGTGTGTTATCTTTAAATTAGTAGTGATCAATTTAAGTTTACAAGTTTATATCATTTTGGATTTAGTCTCGATTAATCAGTGCATTTTATCTTTTGGTATTGCATCATGATCAGTGAAGCATTATAACATCTTTAGTATAATTCATCTTTTCATCATCAGTAATATTGTTAGAGTATGAATGATCAAGTTATCTGTATCACTGTGTAAGTTGAATAGAATTATTCATTGCATTTAATTTGATACACTTGATTATTGTCTGTTTGAGAGTATTCTTAATTGTCACAGGGATACACATGATCAACACCATGTAAACATTAATTCTCATGTTCAAGATTGTACATCAATTACATATGGTAATGATAAAGTGGTATCAACTATTCATTTTATTATGTCACTAAATGTGACCATAGCTTTCACAAGTTATTGTGCTAGGTAAGCCTTTTGGTTTCCCCCCTAACAGTTCTTCATATGGAAAATTTGTTTCAATTTTTTGTAAATAACACAACACTTAGTACTTTGTACTAAGTATGTGTCGATTAATGGAGCATTAATGAGAATCAAGGATGATGCCTTCCTTATCGGCTTTGTTTGTGGTAAAGATGAGTTTAATGTATAATGCCACTTCGACATTCATATTATGAAAAATGATGTACATTTGGGTTTTATTTTCAAAACCCTAGCTCTCTCGAGCTAGGGCTCTACCTGTTAGGGCATGGCAATTGGAAACCATTGTTTTAGTTTCTCAAGTGGCCGTCAAGGTACTTTTTGAAAAGATGTGATAGTGAATTGGTTTGTGTTGTCATCAAGTTTGACAGTTATAGTTATGTAGTTGGAATCATGGTATGGAGACAAAGTATACAAGATTTTACAAAGATTTACAACCATGATTTGATACCACGTGTTCTTGTTTCATTATCTTTTGTTGTTAATCCTTCAACTATGTTTAGTCTTCTATTAAAAGATTTCATTTATCTTTGGTTAAATGTCATTATGTATGATGTCATTTATGTTTAAGTTTCATTTGTTCTACATAGAAACCCTTATCGGTTTTGTCATTGTTTAACCCATGTTTGAGCAAGTTTGATGAATCTTTATTCATGGGTCGAGTTGGTTAACATTTTTTTATTAACATCTTGGTGTTATTGTATCCCAGTTCTTTCTCTGATATGAGTCATGATTCTTCAACTTCAACATACATTACTTTTATTCTTTGTTATTTTAAACTTTAGTTAAGGGTTTGAGTTTTTCAAACGAGACAAAATATGTTTTTTCACTATATAATGTTGCAGTCGTGAATAAATGACATTGGTTGTTCTTTAAATGTTGAGTCTTGTTCACACATACTTGTGTGTCTATGACCATTTGTGTTAATCTTTTTTTTTCAAGTATTATCTAACTATTGTCATGTAAGGTTTATGTTGCCAACCCCAAGTATAGTTATGTTGTGGAGTCAGTGTTAAATATTAAACCCGAGTGTGGAAGTGAGTTAAAATGATCATGGTCATATGGTACTTGTTATGTATACATCTTATATGCATGGTCTTTACCCAAGAGTAAACCATGGTGAATTTTGTGATGAGTGTTTTGAATACATGTATGCTCTTGTATCCGGGTATGCAGTTATGGTATACTATTATGTGAATTTGGTACCAGTGGTTAAGGTATTCAGTTTTTGAAAAGAATTTATGACAGGAAGTAAAGGTAGAATCAAAATTTTCTATTTGATCAATATTATTTCTTATGACATATATATTATTATTTATATTCAAAAGCATAATATTGAAGAATTTGATTAAAGGCTTGAATAAGGATTAGCAATTAGTAAATATTTATGATGTTGAATTAGAAGCATATGTAACATATAAAAATGTTTTGTCAGAATGTGCGATGTGTGAAATAGATGTTGTTACATATTAAATTAGAATGTTTATTGAAATGTGTGGGGAAGATAAGATGTCCCTTTTATCCTTAGATACACAAAGGAAGGATCCAAATTGATTAACCCCAAAGGAATGATCAATGCATAAATGAATCAATCGATTGGAAATAAGAATAAAGATCTTAAATTTTGTTTATAGAAAAGAATGTGTGATAGATCTAGAAAGATTAAGAACTTTAATTGAAATGGATAGGAGAAAAGTACTAACCTTGAAATGTTACAGAACTAAAGAATGATGTTTTCAGGGGGTTTGCACCGAGTTTTTGGGAAATCTAAAACCAGATCTGGAACAAAAACACAGAGACGAACAAAACCCAGAAATATTTTTCCGATCTAACACAATTCTGATTTTGACCCTCAAGTCAATGTCACCATTGACCCATAATTTCTGATTCTGACCTAGGGAAAAATCGACCTCAAAAGTCTCCAATAGAACATCTATTTCTGGATCCCAATAGTTTGCTGAAAAGGGTATCTGAATCTGCACTCTGATCCATTGTTCTGAACCTGTATCTGCAAAAAAAATGGATTGTTTTTTTGGGGGGGAGGGGTTTGCCTTAGACAAACCTCGATTAAGGAATTAGCCTTGAAATAAATAATTGAAATAAAAAATGCTATCAAGTAGTAGAACTGAATCTAATAATCAATCTATGATATTCAATATATATGCAATTGTATTTCAAATATAAACAAGTATGTAAATATGAAAGCTTGGGATCCATATTAGAAACCATAAATCTCCATGATTGTATGATTGGAATCCACCTTGAAGAGAGAATGAATGAATCTTGAGGATGCACAAAGGATCTTGAAAGAATATCACACCACCATGATGGATAGATCTAGGGCTTGAATGATGAATCTTGAATGCTTGAAACAAATCCCTTCAAAGGCTTGAAAGCTTGAATCCTTGATCTTCAATGGAGAACTTGAATGCTTGGGAGGAAGACTTGAAAACTTTGAATTCTTGAAAACATGTATAACAATGGATGCTTGAACTTTTTCTTGATGATGGTTATGCACTTAGTATGTCTTAGCTTGGCTTCTTCTTGCTTAGAGAGACTTAAAGAAAATGAGAGGAGAAAACTTCCTTATATATGAAACTAGGGCACAATATTCTAGAGAGGCATACATAGGATAATTAAATTCCAATTAGACCTATACCCCTATAAGAGGACCTATATTAAATATAATTTAAGGATCATCGCTTTGGAACCCAAAATAGTCGACCCGGAAGCGGGAAATGAACTTTTAATGACCTCCGACAGCCGACAAACTTTCAAACTGGAAAGGGGGACCCAGGTCAAAGTCAAGGTCATCCTAGACCTAGGTCAAGGTCAAGGTTGACCTTGACCCAGAGAGTCAAAACCCCTGGAAAATGTGCCAGATGAGATGGATGGTTCTTGGAGAGGCCCAATCAGGGTCCTAAACAGGCACAGAAGTAGGAGAGGATGCAGAAATGAGGGGACAATATGATGATGGTCAAAAACACCCCCTAAGGAGCGTTAAATTTTCTTAACAAGGAAGTGCTTCCATTTTAAGATGATACATTAAGCCCCCACTTTAGCGGGAGTCTGGAAATCAAACATACTCGTGGTAAAGTTAGAAGAAATACTTTGGTGGATCGTAATGAGGTAGAATATCACTTAGTCAAGGACATGAGCCCCTAGACCAAGTATTATAACTCAACATACATGCATAAAGATATGAAAGTAAAGAGAAATTAATCATAGAAAACATATATGATTACATAAGCAAGACAAGAGCAACACTATAGATAACATAGCTTCATGATCTAATCCTACTAGCATGAAAGCAAAAGAGAGAAAAGAGATAGTGATTACCTTTCCTAGTAAGATGCCCACCTTACCATGAATCACCAAGGAGGGAGAGCCCAATAGGTTCACCCATAAACTGTGCTTTGTAATTGTAATGCATCTTCTGACAGCTTTTGAAATATCCATAGATCCACATTCTTGTATCACTATGGAATATAAAATGCGTGTCTTTTTAGGATTTATAAACTTATGTGCATTACCTTCCAACGATTTAGAATATTGTAAAATGTGTATCTCTTCAAGATTTAGCAACTTATGTGTGTTACCTTCTAAGGATTTAGAAAAATATAAAAATAAAAAATGTGCGTCTCTTCAGGATTTAGCAACTTATGTGTGTTACCTTCTGAGGATTTAGCATGTTGTAAAATGTAAACTATAGTATAAGGGAGACCCTATATATTCCCCCCTCCTTATCATGAATACCCATTAGGAAGTATAAGGAAGAGAAATAAGATATGTACTTCACAAGGTAAGGAGATATCCAGCTTAACAACGATATACACTATATCCTTAGCAAAGAGTATTGACCCTTACTTCTAAGAGCCTAGATAATCGTGAAATGGATATGTCACATATGGAAAAAGAATCCTCAAAGAGGAAGAGATATTATCATCAAGACCCCACCATGGAGGAGTGCTTAGGATAAAATTTCATCTTCTAAAGGAAAGAGGGACCAAAGATTCGATCATCAAGCCCCCTACAATCAAGAGGAAGAGGAATCTCAGAATGAAGGAATCAAACTCTAACCCAAAGAAAAGGAAAAAGTTTATAAAGAACATAATTTGGAAACTAAAGAAGAGGTGATGACCTAGGACAATCACCTCTCATATAAGAGGGTATCCATAGCCAAAAACATAAATCTTTATAAGGAAATAATTTTGTATGATAAACAAATGCTACTAAGCTAAGGAAAGTAGATCCGTACATAGAGAAGGAGGAAAATACCTTGCCCCCCAGGGATAAAAGCAAGGGATATACCAAATTATATCAAGAGATGTTATAACAAATATATATCTTTACAAAACAAATGTACTAGAAAAGATATCATGAATGATTATGAGTGAAGGAAGTATGTACCATAATAGAAAATTATAGGGATAGAATGTAGAAAGAATAACCAATTAATCTCAAAAAAAAATACATGCTAAGAGAAAAATGGATCCTAGAAGATTGGAAGGAAATACCTATTTCCCTCTATTTAAGAGACAAGAGGAGAAAAAAATATTATCTAATTTATAGAAGAACGAGGGGAATGCCCTATATCAAAATTATGAAGAAATTGTAATACTACACGCGAATGAGATATAATTCCTAAAGCAGATCTTTCTCTAACATATAGTTTGAAATGCACACAATCATAAAGTAAATGCGTATTACTATAATGAAAAGGTTATTTGTGTTTAGAGAGAGAATTTTTTGGCATGGGTTTAAATATTTCTTTCTTAGAATTCATTAACTGGACATACACTTTCTTAGCCACATCTTGAAGAGTATCAGGTTGATCTAAGGAAGGTGTTGGAAGAAGAACATGAAGAGGAGGACGATAGTTAATATCAACCACCTTTAATTGATAAGGTGGGAAACCTATACCATGCATATCTTGTTTATGGGATGAATGAATCAGATTTTTAATGCCTTGTTCATTGACACCAATCCTTAAACCCTTATAGCCTTGTTTATCCACCATAGTGTATTTGGTAGTGTACATATCTTGCAAAGCTTCTACAGGAGGTGATTGATTATGGTGCTCATGAGAAAATGTTGTGTATGGTGGAATGATAAGTTTAGAAGAGGTTTCTTTGTTTTTCCCTTTAATATCCTCATGGATCGGATAGGAAGGGGAAGGTAAATGAAAGAATTCTCGAACATCGGTATCATGAATCCTAGCTTGAGCCCCATCATAAGTGTGAGAGGAACTAGGGATTGAAGATGGAGAGATAGGAATAGGAATATTAGGAATTGTATTAGGCATGATAGGATTAGGATTAGGAAATAGATTAGGAATGGTAGTATTAGGATTAGGAATATTAGTAAATGGGGTATCATCTACCCAATTCTTCACAGAATCCAAAAGAGCAATAAGTCCACTACACAAATCCTTGATGAAAGTTTTAAAAGTGGGAAGATTGGTATTATTTAATCTCAAAATAGCATAAGAAAGTGAAACATGAATATTAACGAACATGATGAAATGGATGATACTTTCATAAACATCATAAGTACTATAAAGAGATGCTAAAAGAAGCATAATGAGAAAAATAGTCATACCCCAAAGCATCTTAAAGATCTTCATAGTGAATAAAATGCAAGAAATGTTTTTATATTTTTATGAGTATGTCAATTTTTTTGTATTTTAAAATGCAAAAGCATAAAAGAAAACTAATTTAGTATGCATGCAAGATCTAACACAAGATGCAAATCTAACACCAAAAAGAATGAGTTGTCTATCGTGGGTTCACCAAAATGTAACATATAATTTTTTTTTGTAAGAATGTGTGATGTATGAAATGGATGTTAAATTTGAAATTAGAATGTTTATTAAAATGTGTGGGGTGATCCCACAAAACTGTGTCCCACTCTTTGGCCAACTTTGACACTGAAATGAACATTCTGAAAAAAAACTTTGCTTTCGAACATCTATTGTCATTAAACCATTAAGAATTTGATGATGATGTAAACTAGTGAATTTTAGCATTTTGTTTCTAGTTTATAAATATATATATATATATATATATATATATATTTAAAATAGAATTTATTTGTATCCATTTTTCCTTCTCCTTCAAAAATTATTTTTGTGAAAAATCAAGATTTTTTCAGGAGTGACACTCACTTTGATCAACATAACTTTTTTTATAAAACTGATAAGAACATAATTATTTTTAATTTAGGTTTGTAACACAAATATCTAGGGAATCCATTTGGTTTCATTCAATTTG
>MU224601.1:818520-840010 GCA_018584345.1 Thuja plicata
ATAATCCTAGCTAGTCTAGATCCACACACTGGTAGGAGCCCCCAAGGAAGATCTAAACTTGTGCTCGCAAGTCCACCAAGCAATCCCCTTGTCTCCCAAGCCGCAGCCACTAGCTCTTCTCAAAACTTGCTCTTCTGCCTCTTCCTTTGCTCAAGGATGAATGAATGAATGACCAAAGACTTCCCCCACAACCCCTACTTATACCAATCTAAGCCACAGGTCGGCCCTAAACATAAATTAAATACAAATACCGAAATTAAATGCCACAAGTCGGCCAACAACAACAATTAAATGCCCAAAATAGTTGTCTTAGTAAAATCGTGATATCTCCTAGCTCCGGATGAATTAGGACTTGTGCTTCGAACCGTAGGTAGAAATCTAAGCCCTATTCAATCCTTGAAATTTTCATCCTCTAAATCTTTTTGGAAAATTACTTATATGGCTTGTAATAGGCACCAAATTCCTAAGCAAGGCCGAGCTCCTCCCAGTCCATGCTGAGCAACCAAGACCATGCCAAGTTCATTAAATACATCAAAAACAATTACCCAAGACCCAAGTAGGTCCAAAAAACTCTAAAAAATCCCTCACACATGAAAATAAGTCCACACAACTCCATCAAATTTCCCAAACATGCAGGATAGCCACCTACCCTGGGATGCTCCTGCATCAATATGACTCTAGAGAAAGTTCATCTAAGCATGAATCTAGATATTCTAAGGAGTGGGAAGAGATTGAGGAATAAGAAAGGAAGCTTGATGATCTTGAATCCCTAATTAAAAAGAGACTACCTAAGGGATCTGGTAAGTATAAGGGAAAGTTACCTTCGAAATGTTTTACATGTAATAATATTGGGCATATTGCTTCAAGATGTTTGGATATAAAATATAAGTACAACCCTAATAAATTCAAGTCTAAATATCAAAAGAAGTGTCACTATGTTGTTGATGAACGTGTGACTGATGATGAATCTAAAAAGAGTGAAGATTAGATTGTGTTTATTGCTATCAAAGATGAATATCCTAATTTTGTGAATGAAGAAAAATCTTTAGTTTTGTATGTGGATAAGAAGGATGAATGGGTTATTGACAGTAGCTTCTTAGATCACATGACCGAAGACAAAAAAAAAATTGCAATATTGGAAAGGTATGATGGTGGTGTTTTCATATTTGGTGATGATACTCCTGACATGATCAAAGGAAAATGTTCTATTACTCTTGATGGTAAGACTAATTTTGATGATGGTCAATATGTTGAAGGTTTGAAATATAATGTTTTGATTGTTGTTCCTCTAGTTGATAAAGGATACAACCTAGAATTCAAGGATGGAATGTGTGAGATCATTTGAAACTCTAGAATTGAGATTGCTATAGGAAGAAAGGCTAAATCTAATGTATTTCATTTGAAAAAATTTGAGAGTATATGCTCTATTGTTAAGATTGATGACAATTGGTTGTGGCATAAGAGATTTTGTCATGTGAACTTTGATAACATTATGAAGATAAGTACTACAAGAGTTGTTATAGATCTTCCTAAACTATTAAATCCTATTAATGTAATGTGTAAGGAATGTCAGTAGGGTAAGTTAAATAAGTCTACTTAGTATTATTCTTCAAGTGGAATTATGGATTTGGTCCATACTTATCTATGTGGTCCTACAAGAACAAGAAGCTATTATGGGGATAGGCATTTCATTCTATTCATTGATGCTTATTCAAGAATGATGTGGGTTACATTTTTGAAAGATAAATTTGAAGCCTTTGACAAATTAAATATTTTTAAAGCTATGGTTAAGACTGCGAAACATGATTGAAGTTTAAATGTCTGAGATCAGATAAAGGTGGTGAGTTTACTTCTACTGGGTTTAATACATTTTATGAAGGGCATAGAATAAAGAGACAGATGTCTGCTCCGTAAACCCCACAAAAGAATAGCATTACAGAGAGAAGAAATAGAAATATTCTAGACACTGCTAGAACCATTATAATTGAAAAAATGTTATGTAGATATATTGGAGAGAAGTTGTAAGCACTACAGTATACACTTTGAACTGAGTGAAAATTAAGAAAGGAACTGACAAGACACCTTCTGAACTTTGGTATGATCATATTCCTACAGCAAAGTATTTTAGAATTTTTGGAAGTAAATGCTATATCAAAAGAGATGTAGACATTGGAAAATTTGATCCTAGATGCGATGAGGGAATATTTATTTCTTATACTACAAAAAGGAAAGCATGTAAATGTTATAACCATAGGTTGAATAAGGTAATTGAAACTTGTTGAATATTAGAGTGTATGAAAATTTTTAGAAATAGGTCAGATCTTGGAGATATGAATCAGATGATGAAGAAGAAAGTCAGATTGTGCAAGCAGAGAATCAAAATGGATCGGTAGAACAAATTTATAAGATACAAATGATGAAGAAGTGGAAACACATGAGTCTACTACAAAAGAAAATCTCAAGAATCCCAGGCATGTAAGGTTAAATCATTCAAAAAGTTATATTATTGGTGATAAAAATCATGGTGTTTTGACTAGAATAAGAATAGCTAAAAAATTTTAAAAAAATTGATTTCTAAGATTGAGCCTGAATATGTTGATGAAGCTTGTAAAGATGATAGTTTGGTTAAAGTGATGAAAGAAGAATTAGAGCAGGTTAAAAAGAATAAAACATGGATTCTTGTTCGTAGACCTAAAGACAAGAATGTGATTGGTACTAAATGGGTATTCATAAACAAATTCAATGAAGAAGGTGAAGTGGTTCATAATAAAGCCAAACTTTTTTGCAAGGGATACACACAAATGGAAGGAATTGATTTTGAGGAGATATTTCTCTTGCTGCTAGGATTGAAGTTTTTAGGATGTTTATTGCATATGCTACTTATAGATATTTCAAGGTATATCAGATGGATGTTAAGTCTGCATTATTGAATGGAGAATTCAAAGAGGAAGTATACATTGAGCAACTAGATAGTTTTCCTTTGACCAATCTAGATGAAATGGTTTGCAGATTGAAGAAGACACTTTATGGATTGAAACAAGCACCTAAAGCCTGATATTCAAGATTAGATAAGTATTTCTGACACTTGGTTTTAGTAAAGGTACTGTTGATAGTAATTTGTACTTCAAAATTGCTCATGATAACATTTTAATTGTTCAAGTTGTTGAGGATGATATTATTTTTGGAGGAAATGAAAAGTTGAGTAAGGAATTTTCTGATGAGGTGCAGAAGGAATTTGAAATGTCTATGATAGGTGAGATTAAATTTTTCCTTGGACTGCAAACTACACAAACTGATAAAGGTATTTTCATATCTCAGTTTAAGTATGTGAAAGAGTTGTTGAATAAATTTGGAATGGATGATTCAAAACCTATTGGTACTCCTATGATTAGTGGTTGTAAATTTACAAAGATTGATGATACACCTAATGCAAATAAAAAAAGATAAAGATCTATGATCTGTGGCTTATTATACTTGACATAAACTAGACTAGACATTATGGATTGTGTTTATATTGTTGCTAGATTTCAAGCAAAACTGAAGGAATCACATGTTTTTGTTAAGAGGATATTCAGGTAATTCAAAGGGACAGTTGATTATGGTTTATGGTATGGAAAAGATGATGATTTTATATTGAGTGCATTTACTGATGCAAATTGGGTAGGTAATGTGGATGATAGAAAGACTACAAGTGGTGGAGCATTCTTTTTGGGTAAGAGATTAGTTTCGTGGGAAAGTAAGAAACAAAATTGTATATCACAATCTACTGTTGAAGTTGAATATGTTGTTGTTTCTATTAATTGTACAAAA
The DNA here is from genome assembly GCA_018584345.1 of Thuja plicata. NCBI lineage: Eukaryota > Viridiplantae > Streptophyta > Pinopsida > Cupressales > Cupressaceae > Thuja > Thuja plicata. The sequence continues at coordinate 822,331 of MU224601.1, forward strand.
TTGATGTGGATGAAGTAAATTTTTAAATATATAAGAGTGACTATTGCTGAGCCTATTACTATTCATTGTGACAATTAAAATGCCATCGATATTTCAAAGAACCCTATGTTGCATTCAAAGACAAAGCATATTTCTTTAAAATATAATTTCTTGATAAACAAAGTTAGTGAGAAAGAATTCAAATGGGAGTATGTATCTACAAAAGAACATATTGCAGATATTTTCATCAAGTCCCTGCCCAAGGATACTTTTGAGTATCTCCGAGGTAAGCTTGGGGTGATTTCCCCTCCTAATTAGAGATAGACATGCATTGAGATGCATCAGTCCAGTGTGCCTAAAGATTATCATTAATCTGGATTGATGTTTTGGGTGGCTACTCCGTAGAGGGAATAGTGGTTAGTGGTTGAGAGATGTTCATTCAATTTTGAGAGATGTGTCTTCAAATTTTGGCCTCTATGAATTAGTTCATACATTTTCCTTTTTGATTAATGTCAAAGGGAGAGAGATATTCACATGAAAAAAAGGTATGAAACTAAGAGAGAGAAATTCTAAAACAAGTATGCCATATTATGGATATTGTTGGTAGTACTGTTGGTATTTTTTCTTTATGCATTGATTTAAGTTTTTACATCAAATGTTTCCATCAATTCCAAAGGGGGAGATTATTGAGATATTTTTTAGATTATGCATATATGTGTTGGCATTAATATTATATCATTGATGTCAACATATTCCTACTATTAGAGACAATGTTCCTGAGATGTTCAATGAGATGATTTATGTGGTACGACTACTATATTGAATATCAGATGTTGTGAAGATGAAAATGTGATGAGGAATGTATGTACTTGATATTGTTCAAGTGGCATGGGTTTGCATGATGATTCAAGTAAGATGTGAAGGATTTATCAGATAGTTATTCTTTGTTTCTAACCTGGTTGTGAGTTCAGGACATGGATAAGTGTCCTCAGCTCGAGTGGTTCATGATTTGGATGTTGGCGAGCTATTTTTCTTTTATGAAAGTGGTTTTTGATTAGTATTCCTAATGAAAAGTGTAGAGATGAGTATGATTTATGAGACAAAGGTGTTCTTATTGATTTCATTGTATTTCATGTTTCTTTCTACTATTTCTTGATCATGTTGTATTTATGTTGTTGGGTCGTGTTGGATTATGTGACCGGAATTGAATATTTTTCATGTGGCATGTTGTTGTTCTTGATGTTCTTGGCTGACTTGGTGGTGCAGCATGTTCCGATGGATTGTGGCATGATTTATGGATCTGAAGCATGCTTGAGGATGTTTTTATGGGTCATTTTTATGTCTTAGCCAACATTCAATGGATCACATTATGTATTGAGTTGTATTCAATTAATATTTTTTAATTAGTCCCTGGCCAACCTAGTTGAGATAAAATGATGTAATATATATTGTACCATCGTAAAAAGTAAGCGCTTAACTTTTGTGCACTTTTTGGGACCTTTTAGCCCTCCTTAGTGTGTTTCCTACATTTAGGACCTCATAATACATTCAATTATCCCCATAATTTGAATCAAGGTCCTCTTTCTTCCTCCAATCTGGCACAAAACTCTAGGTTGGATTTTAATTTCTATGCTTTATCTTCAATCAAAAAATTAATCTCCCTCATATATTTAAATGCATTTATGACTAATTTTACTACTTATTTCACCTTGTTTCTCTCGACCCCCTCAATGCTTCTTTTGATCTAGGATGTTTTCCCTGAGATTTTCACCTCTAGGTATAGGTTGATCTTGACCTATACCTGGTACAAGTCAACCTCGACATGTACCATGGGAGGTGAATTTCAATTGGCTCCCAAACTTGATGCAAAGTATTGGCCTTTCCCCACCTAGTGCGGTCATCCCTTCAGATTGTGATTCCCAAAATTGGTATAAAAGGAGGCCTTCTCACTTCATTTGAGCATACACAATCTATCTAAATTCAATAGGAAATATCCATCAATTTTGGCAAGTAATAAATAAAAAGCATTCAATTTCTCTTGGTGATTTCAAGCAAGCATCCATTAAAGACATCCATTCAATCAAGCATGCATTTCCTTCTATAGATCTAACATCTTTGGAGGCAAGGGAGTTTGGTCATCTAAGGAGGAGATCTACATTCACACACTCAAGACTTCTTAAATTTCATATTGAGGAAAATTACATTACATCCATACATGAGGTTTTGTCTTACATGATTTGATTTTTGGTTTTTGTATTGAGTCAAGGATATTGAATTAACATATTTGATCACATATTAATCGCAATTGCATCTACATGGTATGCTATTTTCCATTTTTAGATCTAAATCTTACTACTTTCTAGCATTTCCTTTATTTCAATTCATGGTTAATTCCTAAACTAGGGCTTGACCAAGGCAAGCCCATCCCCACTAAAAAATTTCCCTTTTCTTGTATGTAGGAGCATATTTATAGGTTTTCAGGATCAAAAGTGGATGATTTAGGGTTACAGTATCCGTTGGATATTTGGATCTCATATTTTTGGACAATTCATGTAGAGGTCAACCTTGACCTATACCCAAGTCAACCTGTACTGCCCGAGTTTGACCTATACCTCTAAGTCGACCTATTCCTGGGACCTTTAGATTTTCATAGTTTGTAGATCTTAGCTTCCTGATTCTATATCCTGATTTGTTCCAGTTTCTGATATAGTTTGACAATTTATTTTCTAATCTAAATGTGCAGCCTCTATTAGCCCTCAAGGTGAGTACATTATCCTTTTTTCATTTCATATCACTTACTTTTATAGATAATATTTCATAGTATTTATGATTCCTTCTCTTAGGAAAAGGAGGAACAAAACCCAAGGCTACAACATTGAGAAGATCACGAATTGGTACTTCATCTTGTGCTATCGGGTTTCCTTTGTGGTAAAGTCTTGGTCTTCTTCCTATAAATGTAATCATCTTACATTTTGGTACCATTGCATTTTTTGGATATTACATTTTGGTGAACCTGACATTTTTCATCTTTTTGGGGTAGTTAGATCTCTTTGTGTAATCTTTCTTTGCATCTTATTTGTGTGCGTGCAAGCATGGAACTCTCTAAAATGGAGTGGTGTGTAATCATTTATGGCATTACCTTTCTTCTCACCTCTCTTTATTAAACCTTTATATTATATGATAATTCCTTCTATTCTATTATATTTGTTTCCCTTCATGGTATTCTTGCATATGGCATAATGAGAATTACTAATACAATGTCTCCTTACAAGGCATATTTCAAGGTTATTATCAATATTTCATTTGATCTTTTTCTCCACATTTTAAAAAAATTCATGGAATACATAGATTACATAAGAGTGTTTTTTAATGAGCCTAGTGTTCCTAATCCTAATCCTCCTACTCAAGATCAACCTCCTAATGATCCTTAAAATTTCCATCATCTTCAAAACATTGTTCATGATTTGTATGTTAGACATTTCCTAGATGATGAATCTTCTCCCTCTTGTTCATCCCCCACCAAGGATGAGCCTAAAGAGAATATCCATCTTACTATTCCTCTTTATACTACACATTTTCACTCACCTCAAGATCCATCACCTTCTCCATCTACACTTAGAGCTACTTATACTATTAGATATATAACATCACTTCTCAACAAGGCTATAACAATTTAGGACTTGGTATTAATGAACAAGGAATAAAAGTTCCCATTAATCCTCCTCAAAAAATTAATAAATATAGTACATGTTTTACTCCTTGTCATGGTGGTCCTATCACATATTCTCCACATCCTCTTCATCTTCTTCTACCAACCCCATATATATCCCCTTGGGATACCCGTGAAGCTTTAGGAAGAGAGTTTACATAAACCTTATGTCTGAGCATAAAATAAGATCCAAACCTTATGTCAAAGATGTTATTAATAAATTTGCATGTCCATTTCACTACAATAACATACACTTAATTTGTGATTATTATGATTTTATTTTATATTTTCATGACAAAATTGACACAGGTTTACTTCGTGTTACACAAAACATTTATACTTCTTCTTCATATTACACCCTAGCATTATTGTCCCCTATTGGTCTATTCTCCATTATATCACATAATAATCTTAAGGTTAGCATAATAGGGCATTCCCCTTGTTCTTCCTAATTGGGGGGCAAGTTTAATATTTTACATTTATTCTTTTTAGGGATATATTTTCTCGCTTTACTGGCAAGTTTGATTGTACAATATTTCCTAAGAAACCATTTTTTGGGAGTTTAATGTTTTATTCTTGTATTCTCTTCCTCCTTTTGATCATCCATTATCTTTTGTGGATTTTTATCTTTTATATTATGATGTCTTTCTGTTACAAATATTTTTTGTTTTACATTCCAATGTGCAACCTTATCATTTCATTCGAAACTGCATCTATCCCTTAAGAATTATCTTGCATTTTCTTCTTTAGGATCTATTATCTCATTTCGGTGCATCTCTTTTCTAATTTTGATATGTATTGTTTGTAGTTGAGGGTCTTTCTCCTTGACAAGCTTAGTATCCCCTTCATAACTTTCTCCTTTCTTGGGCAACATATCTTTTGAGATGTCCCTTTAGATGTCATAATATGATATCCTTATCCTTCTTTTCCATGGTTTTGTATTATTGTATGATACATTCATTTTCAGCATGAGATACCTTGTTACAAATAAGATCCTAACATATGTGTTGAACAATCTTTTTTATGCCTTTAAAATGCATGTTTCTCATTCAATAATCATCTATGGTATCATTATTTTCTTTATGAATAGTTTACTTTATATGTGATGCATCTTATAGCATATATGCTTTTTTTAGAGGCCTACTCTAGTTTACAACTTTATTTTCTTGGAATTGTATATATTAAGTGCCTATTACTCAAGGTGTTTGACATATTATATCTTGCCTTCACACTTGGGGGTAAATTTTTTTGTATATTCTTCCTCTTTTCATATAAGGATCTAGTTTCCTTAGTCTAGTGGCATTTGTTTATCATGTGACATTGTTTTCTTATAAGGAACTATTGTCTTGACTTGGATTCTCTCTTGTACAAGAGGTATATATCCTTTATCACCACCTCTTATTTATGTACAGAACTATGTTCATAATAAACATATTCTCTTACTATATGATTCAAAGTTTGTTTTCCTTCATCAAGAATCCCTCTTTCACTGGGAAATAGGGGGCTAAATGGGTGCATTATTTTTATTTTCCCCCTCTTTGTCTTGAAGATGTTATCTTTTTTCAAGAACTCCTATTGAAGGTAGATGTTTTGTAGACAAGATCTCTTCCTTTCAAGGGTCTCTTCTCATAATCGATATATCCTCTCACGATTATTTATTTTCTTAGCCTATAAGAGTCAACACTCTTAGCTAAGATTGTGGCATATATTTTTTTTAAGGGTATCTCCTTGTTGATAGAAGTAGGTATCTTTGATTCTATTCCTTATACTGTCTACCATGTAGCCATCATAAGGAGGGGCATACATATGGCCTCCCTTGTACAACCTTGTATGCATTTTAAATTTTTTTTTTTTTTAAACTGATCCTTGATGGGTGTAAGTGATCCTTATCCATCCCTGGGATGCACATTTACATACATTTTTTCCTATGGATAATGGACCCTGATCCATTCATAGAGGGCACAAACACAATCAAACCCCATGGTGACAGAATGATTGATCTATGGGGTGCGCACATAAAAAAATTCTTCATGGATCCATTCATGAGGAGAACACATACACATGTAGGAAAAGCCACCAAAAGGTGCAAGATTTTATAGGATTGACTAGCATGACACACAAACCTACTAGACCGTCTAATTATATCTTCTATGTGGTTCATTGTAAGACACACAAATCTTACTAGATGAGTTAATAACACTTATCGTTCCCTCTCTCTTTTCTCTTTTACATTATTAGATTAGATCATGGAGTTTGTATCATTGTTGAAGGTTCTCTTGTTCTTCCTATGTGATCATTTATGCTCTTGAAATAACTTTCCAAACATGATATTAGTGGATGAGGCATTTTTGGTTGAGCTCTCTTTCACTAGTTGATTTGGATTCTATTTTGGTACTAACCCCTTTGTTGTTGGTGTCTTTTACTTTTTTCTTTTTCCTTGTTTCCTTTTCGCTTTGTTTTTGTGCCTTTTTGCATGGATGTGGAGTAAGGATCCTTAGTTTGGGGCTTATGTCCTTAGACTTAGCGATGTCCTACCTCTTTGCAATTTGCCACAATCATCTCATCTTCTCTCTCTTAATTTACCATGAGTATGAGATTTCCTCATACTCCTGCTAAAGTGGGGACTAAATGTACCATCTTAAAAAGTACACACTTACCTTTTGTGCACTTTTTGGGACCTTTTATCCCTCCTTAGTTTGTTCCTATATTTAGGACCTCATAATGCATTTAGTTATCCCCACAATTTGAATCAAGGTCCTCTTTCTTCTTCCAATCTGGCACAAAATTATAGGTTGGCTTTTAATTTATATGATCCATCTCCCATTTATTCCTCCAATCACAAAATTCATCTCCCTCGTAGATTTAAATGCATTTACGACTGATTTTTCCCTCTTATTTCACCATGTTTCTCTTGACCCCCTCAATACTTGTTGGGATCTGGGATGTTTGTCCTTAGATTTTCACCTCTGGGTATAGTTCAACCTCTACCTATACCCTAGGAGGTGAATCTCAATTGGCTCCTGTACTTGATGCAAATTATTGGCCTTTTCTCACCTAATGTAGTCATCCCTTCTGATTGTGATGCCCAAAATTGATATAAAAGGAGGCCTTCTCACTTCATTTGAGAATACATAATCTATCTACAATAAATAGGCAATAACCACAAATTTTGGCAAGAAATCAAGCATAAGCATTCAACATCTTTTGGTGATTTCAAGAAAGCATCCATTGAAGACATCTATCTAATCGAGCATGCATTTCCTTCTATAGATCTAGCATCTCTGGAGACAAGAGAGTTTGGTCATCTAAGAAGGAGATCTACATTCACACACTCAAGACTTCTTCTTCAATTTCATATTGAGGTGAATTGTATTACATCCATACATGAGGTTTTGTCTTACATGATTTCCTTTTTAGTTTTTGTATTGAGTCAAGGCTATTGCATTAACATATTTGATCACATATTAACCACAATTTCATCTACATGGTATGATATATTCTATTATTAGATCTAATTCTTACTACATGCTAGGATTTCTTTTATTTCAATTCAAGGTTAATTCCTCAACTGGGGCTTAACCGAGGCAAGCCCCTCCCCACCAACAAATTTCTTTGTTCTTGTATGCAGGAGTAGATTTATAGGTTTTTAGGATCAGAAGTGGTTGATCATTTGATATTTGGATCTCAGAGTTTTGGATAGTGCAGGTACAGGTCAACCTCAACCTGTATCTTAGTTGACATGCACCCTCAAAATTTGACCCGTACCTCATGTATCATCTTAAAATGGAAGTACCCATGATAAGACCTTTTAGCCCTCCTTAATGGGTTATCTTGGGCCCTATAAAATGCCTTCATAATGATTGGATGTCCCCTTTTTCCCTTATGTTTTCTGTACCCCTATTTTATGTCTCTTTCCACTTATGTTTTCCCTTTCCCTGAGACCCCGGGCATAAAATCCCATGGTGAAACCATCTAAGGGTAGGCCAAGGTTGGCCTATCCCGTTAGGGGTAGGCTGAATTTATCCTAGCCCCTAGGGTGGGGCCAAGGTCAACCTCTCCCTGAGGTAAAAAACCTCAAAATCTCAGGCTTATTTTGGGGTTCCAAAAAATTTTCTCGCCTTGTGCAGTCAACCCTTTTCACTTTTGGGAGTTAAATTGGTATAAAAGGAGACCTACTCACTTCATTATAAGATCTCACAAGTAATCCAAAGTTATAGTTAATCAATTAAGCAATAAATTTCATGTTCTTTCAAGCATTCAAGGCATCCATTCGAGATCAAGCATTCAAGCATACAAATGTTAAAGAAATTGAAGGATATTTTCAAGGAATTTAAGATTTGTATCATTAATGCATTGTTTCCTCTAGATATAGCTTCTTTCTTCAAGTAGATAGTGGATTTGGCCACTAAGGAGGGAAGATCCACATTCGTACCTTCAAGAATCTACATCTTCTCAAAGGTAAATTACAAGCATACACATACATGAGGTTTTTATTTGCATTAATTTCCTTTCTAGGTTTTTGGTGTTGAGTCAAGGCTATTGTATCAGCATAATTGATTTCATTTTAAATACAATTGTGTATTCTTTGATATGATATGCTTCATGGTTAGATCTACTTCTACTACTTGTTATCATTCTCTTTTATTGTCTCAATTTTAAGGTTAAGGTTAATTCCTAAACTAGGGATTGACCGAGGCAAGCCCCTCTCCAAAAACAAAAATCATTTTTCCCTCTTGCAGATTTAGGTTTTCAGAGTTATAGATCTAGATTTAGAGCCTTCAAAAATGGCTTACTGTCATCAATGGAGTTTGCATGTAACTCCCATACTCTATGTGTGCCACATTCACATTTGGTGTGTGCCATGTGTAGGAATCCTCTTAAAGAGGAATATCTAATTTCCTTATTAAAGGAATTACAAATATGAGACAATACCTTGGTATATCTTTTAATTACAAACTACCAAGGAAAGATTATAATTCTAACAGTTGTAGAGCAGGTTGATGTCGACCCCGCCCTAGTCCTGGATGGTTTTTTTGCATGTCACCATCCACCCTCCATGTCATCATCCCTCATCTAGGTCATCATAGCCCCTCAATGTTAGCATAGTCCTGAGGTTCCTAGGTTTCTTAATTTTGTAGATCTCAGTTTTCTGGAATCCTGAATTATTCCATATTTTGACACACTCTTCCTGCAAGTTTTCAGGTTTGTATTTTCAAGGTAAGTTAACTTCATTTCTTTTTTTCATCACTTTATTTTCATAAATTTCCTTTTCATACTAGTTTCAATCCCCTCTTGTATGGAAATGAAGAAGTTAATGCAAGCAATTTTCCCCTTTGTGAAGGTTACACATTATCACTTCCTTTTGTGTTAATCGGGCCTCCTTTGGTGGTAGAATCTTGGTATTTTTATTTCCTATGTTGTGGAGTTTTCCAATTTATCCCCTTCAACATTTTTGTGAACCCGACGTGAATATTGCTTCATACCTTCATGATTTGATAGTTAGATCTATTTTGCATATCTAGATCTACTTTGTATGCATTGTATTTGTCATTAAATCTTTGTTACATTGTATGCATCTATATCTCTATATTCTATCTTTCCTTTGGTGTCTAGATTCCCTTTACTAATTGTTTAGCATATTTTCATTGTGAATAAAAGAATTTAAAACTATATATTTCAATTCATTCTTAGATTTCATTGCATTCACAGTTATTGTATTTCATTTTCAATGGAATTTTTATCTTCATTTGCTTCTTTAATTTCAAGTTTTCTTCAAGATCTTGAGGATGAATTAGTTATTTATATAATTTATTCCCACCCTCCCAAAATTTATCTCAACCCTAAGGACATTTGTATTATCACCATTCCTTATAAATATCTCCCTCTTACCAAAGAGACCTTCAATAACAATAATGATCTTTCTTTTACAATGTCTCTTCCTTATAATGATCATTTCGTACAAGAGGATGATGACATCTCCATTTCTTCTAATAATAAACCACTTCCTATGAGTTTCATTGACATTCCTTCTATAGATGAGGCCTTGATGAGTTATGTTTTTCCTTCTCCTAAACATATCTTAGAAGTAGAGGATGACATCCATGAGGCTCTTCCTAAGGAATATTTTTAACTTAATGAACCTAATCAACTCAATACTATTCAAGATACCTCTCAAACCAAATCATGGATTATTATAATTGATGACCTTATTTTCACAAGTCCAAAAGATCCTAATAAAATTGATTCTATTCAATCTCCATTTCTTTCTTCAATTATTTCTCCAATAAAAATAGGTGGCCTGTCAACTCTTCAAGATGATAATTGGGGAACCTTAGATTTCACACCAAAATTTCATAGCAAGGAAAATACCTTTGACTTTGAGAATCAAACAACTCTATCTAATAGTTGTGTGGATATTTATTGGTCCTCTTTATATTTTAATCCACTCCCATCTAAAGGAGCATCTTATCTTATTCAAACATCAAACCTTCCTAATGAGAAATGTTTTTCAAAAGAAACCTTAGGGGTCCCACCTTCTCATTTTCCTAATTAATCTATACATTCTCCTCCTAAGTTTTTTTAACAAGAGTCTATTTTTTTTAACTTATTAAGGCCAACTTAATTACTCTTCCTTTGAAAAACAAGTGCAAAAATAGAAAACACAAACCAAACAATTCTTCCATGTGTATAATTTATCAAATTCATGGCCATAAGACTAGTGAATGTTATGATTTGAAGTGTAAAATTCAAGAATTCATTTATTGTGGTATGATTCAAATAAATTGAAACTATGAATGGAACTTTTTTCATGATAATTATACCTAATATATCTACATTCCTATTATGTTTCTCCTCACTATATAACATGGTGATACTATCCTTTGTGGGCTCATTGTCATAATTAGTGAGAAATAAAATAGTTCTTTCTTATTGTCTCCTAACTTGGGGGGAAATGGTTCTATTTCACTCTCCTACTTATCTCAAAGGATCTATTTCCTCCATTTGTTGACTTTTTTCTCTTATAAGATGGTGTTTTTCCTTGCATGCATTTGTTGTTTTACATAAGGATGTTCTCTTTTTCAAGAGATAGAAATCTGGAGTTGCAACCTCATGCTTTCTGGAAAAAAAATGTCTATTATAAATAGAAACCACTTCGGGAGCATAATATATCCTTCCTCTTTGTCTCTTCCTTCACCATGCCTCCAATATCCCTCGTGGACTCACATCTTTTATAGTATATTGTTCTTTCTTGCATGAATTTGTTGTTTAACACAAGGATATTTACATCCCAAGTTCCAACCTTACGCTTCCTTTAAAGTGCATGTTTATTATACAAGATCTATCACTTAAGGCATATATTGGGTTTTCTTTCTTTCTCCTTCTTTCAAGAATTCTTTATCTCTTTGTTGATTCATCTCCTTTGTACTCCCATGTATGGACATTTTGTTTAGGACATTTCTCTCCTGACAATATCTTCACTACTTGTAAGTTCATATATTGTACATTTGAAGTCACCACTAAGTAGATATAATGTGACATCCTTCTCTTCCTTTCATCTCTATGGATTTACTACAATTTCATGATGGTACATTCTTTTTGGCATGAGATACTTTATTTCACACAAGATCCTAATTTCTCAACTTGAAAATATTTTTCATATCTCAAAAGGAATTTATATCATCTAATAATCATTCATATCATCATTTCTTTTCTTTTCTTGATGACTAGTTTACTTTATATGTGATGCTTTTCTAACATATGTGTCAGTTTTACAACATATTTTGCTTTGGAATTGTATATCTATTATGAAGTAATTTTAAATAAGGGTGTATTGTATATTATATCTTTCCTTCACACTTGGGGGAAAGTCTTCCTATACATTATTTTCTCTTTTGTTTAAGGATCAAATTTCCTTAGTATAATGGCAGTTTTTTATCATGTGACATTCTTTTCCTATAGGGAATTGTTGTCTTGATTGGGATTCTCTCTTATCAAGAGTTGTATGTTCTTGGTCATTTCTCTTCCTTATTTCCAAAACTATGTTCACCATAAACATCTTCCCTTACTATGTGATTCAAATTTTGTCATCGAGAATCCCTCTTTCACCTGGCAACAAGGAGCTAAAAAGGTGCATTCTTATTCTCTTCCCCATCTTTGTCACAGAGATTTTATCTTTGTTCAGGAACTCCTCTTGAAGGTAGATGTATTTTAAACAAGATATCTTCCTTTGATAGATCCTATTCTCATAAATTATATATCCTTTCATGATTATCTATGTTCTTAGCTTGTAAGGGTCAATTCTCTTCGTTAAGAATATGGCATACATTGTTGCTTTAAAGGGTACCTCCTTTTGATGTAAGTGGGTATCCTTGATTCTCTTCCTTATAATTTCTACTATGTAGAAATCATAAGGAGGGGGTCATATGCACGACCTCCCTTGTACTATAGATATGCATTTTTTTAATTTTTTTTGTAGCATGCTAAATCCTGAACATGGTGTAAGTGGCACTTATCCATCCCTGGGATACGCATTTACAAACAAAATTACACACCATGGTGATAAGACAACATTGATTTATGGGGTAAAAAAACCACCATAAGGTGTGCACATAAACTAAGCTGCCATAAGGCACAAAGTTTAATAGGATTTACTATCAGGTACACATACTCATTAGACTATTCAATGCTATATTTTTGTGATTCACAGTAAGATACACACATCTTACTAGGTGAGATAATCATGTCTCTCTCTCCCTTTCTCTTTTTCTTTCATGGTAGTAGGATTAGATCATGGAGTTTATATCATCTATGATATTTACTTTGTCTTTTCTATGTGATCATTTATGCTCTTTCAATAGCCTTCTAGATAGGATATTAGTGGTTAAGTTATTTTCAATTAAGGTCTCTTTCACTAGTTGATTTGGAGTTTGTTTTAATATAACCCTTTTTTCTTTGTGTCTTTTTTCTTATTTTTTATTTTGTTTTCATGCCCTTGTGCATGGGTGTGGAGTTAGGATCCTTGGATATTTCCTTAGACATAGTGATGTTCTATCTCTTTGTCATTCTCTAAAATTTCTCTTCTTACATCTCTTCCTTTACCGTAAGTATGACTTACCTCACATTCCAACTAAAGTGGGGACTAAATGTATCATCTCAAAATGGAAGCACACATGATAAGACCTTTTACCCCTCCTTAATGGGATTTCCTGGTCCCTCTTCAATTCCTTCATAATGATTTGATGTTCTCCTTTTCCCTTATGTTGTATGTACCCCTATTTTCTATCTATTTCCGCTTATGTTTTCCCTTTCCCTGAGACCCTCGGTACAAAATTGTTGGTCCCACTGAGAGGGGGGGTGAATCAGACAAATCAAAACTTAAACACTTAAAATTGAACTCTTTGATTCACTCAATAATACTGAATACAGTAAATAACCAATTCACCAAATAAACTTAATAACATGAGTAGCAATACATCTCATATATGTAAATCAATCATTCAAAATTAGCAACATCAGATTAACTGATATAACTCCATATTTAACTATGTTGACACTAGATTTAATGAGGAAACCTTGTTAGAATGATTTAGAATAACTGAGAGGGGGTGAATCAGTTATCCTTAGGTCCAAATGTACCAATTGGACTTTCAATAAATTTCACCAACTTAGATCTACTCAACAATCCACTCGGTCTCTATAACATTTACTCAGTAACATAAACTTGTAGTTCATTGTCCTAATGTAATCAACTTGTAGAATATAAAACTCTTAACAGTATAACACATCAAATAATATTTACACAAGTATGACACCAGGATTTAACGTGGAAACCCAATATGGGAAGAACCACCAGTAACATGCTACCAATTTTTCACTCTTCTGAAGTGATCTTTGTGAGGAGCCAACCCTATTAAAGGTTAAAATACACACTGTTAAATGTGACCTTGTTAAAAGATTTAATCACCATGTTAAAAGTGAGCCTTGTTACAGGACTTAGATCATTCCATTATAATAACACCTTGAATAAAGGATTTACAATATGACTATTAGGTCAACCTTGTTTAAAATGATTTTGCATTGATACAATGGTTAGAAAGTAATAGTAATGTGATCTGAAACATACAACTCACTTTACAAATATAGATCCACTTTCGCTCAAATTCTAATTTACTGCCTGACCTCCACTGTCATCTCTATCACTCATATCTTCTTGGAAATCTGTCAAGAAATCACCACTATGAATTCATGTACTACTCTTCTCAGCCTTCTCTTCCTTCTTCTTAGATTTTCCAATCAACTGAATTAACCTCTGCATGCCCATAACTTGCATTTAGGTTAATCTTATACCTCTCTGATCAGGTAGCTAGATCTTTTGTTTCTTAATAATCACCATAGATCTTACAATTTGATTAGATCCAATGAATCCTTCCAACATTTCATTTTTCATCTACCTTGTAGAATACATCCTAATGTTAGTAATAACTGAGAGGGGGGGTGAATCAGTGGCCTCAAAAATTTATCCTTTAAACTTTAATCCACCAATCAATACACCTTAGATTATTAAGTCCCTACAAGATGCATGCCTTGAAATAATTTGAAATAATTAACTGTCTGTCGGTTTAGCTTGTCTGTCCTTATTCTCCTTGATTACCGATAAGCAGTAAAACTTATTTACCAATGCTCAGTAAATATGCAGAGTATACCAATCAATCCAGAAATGCATATGTGAAATGTAAAACAATAAAGTAATAAACCATACACACATAACACATGGATTTTAATGTGGAAACCCTGTTAAGAGAAAAAACCACTAGGACCGGTACCCAAAATTTTCACTCTTTTGAAGTGAGCCCTGTTAGGAGCCAACCCTGTTAAAGGTTACAAACACACTGTTAAGTGTGACCTTGTTAGAGGATTTTTATACATAGGTTGTCACTTAGTCTTTGGAATCTACGCTACCATCCTTGAATCAGCCTTCTTCTTAGACTGTCAATAGGCTTTATGCTAATCTTACTACCATCCTTGAATTAGCCTCCATCTTAGACTGTCAATAGGCTTTAGGTAAGACCAATGCTACTATCATGAATCAACCTTTTTGATAATCTGTTAGGATATACCTCAATTATAGAATATTGTTAAGTCCTGCTCTGTTAAGAGACTTAATGCTTCAATGGTTAAACTGAAACACAATGACCTATTTCTAATGTAACATTGAATTGCATATTTTTAGATCTATTTACGTACAATACCTCTCTGATCAATGTATCAATTCAATTCCTTTGTGCTCCACACTTTTTGATCTGTGATGTTGTGCTTCACTGTTTGTCGGTGTCTGCAGAATTCTTTAGCTCTCCCTTAGCTTGATTGATCAGGACTGTATGAAGTTTAACCTTCACCAGTTACTTTTCAGCATCTTCTTTCTATTCACTCCCCTTCCGTGTATTTGATTTCTTGTGGAAATGAATTATGCTTGTCTCTTATATAGACATGATATTCCTTAATTCTTGATTCTTGATTCTTGGCGTGAAAAACAATCCAGCCAATTTTATTTACGGCTTTAACTCCTGATTTATCTCGTAGTTATCTTCTTTCCAACTATATAAATCAATTGCTTAACTATGGTTGAATAAAACAAATAAAACAATCAGTTAAGTCTATCCTTTAGCTCTGCCAGCTAGATATTTTGTCATTTTCTGATCTCTCTATTCTATTGGTAAATTCTGCAGTTCGTCGTCGGTGACAACTGCCAGTTCTGTCGGTGTAACTTCAGTTAGATTTGGGAACTCCATCCGTCGGGCATCATTGTATCTTTCTTGTCGAGCAACACTGTCTTCTTTCTCATCATGCAACTTTGTCTTATGATCGTTGGGCATCACTGTGACTTTATCTCTGTCTTTACCGATGGTGTGCACTTCGTCGGTGTTGTCTGTCACTTAGTGAATACTTGACTTTTATGCATTTCTGAAAGCATAATCTCTGTTCCATTGATTCTCTGAAGTCTTTGGCATTATGTACATGACCGTATAGATGATATCAAATTGCCATCAATGACAATACAAACCATTAACTGGTTTAATGTCTTGCATCATCTTCAACTTAACATTATCAAACATTCAATCAGTTACATGTCATCAATCTCTCCCTTTGGCATTGATGGCAACATACTATATTACCACACTATACTATTTCTAATACAATATGAAATACAATTGTTGACATTCATCAAATTACCAAACATTTTTTTTTTATAACTAATAAAAATGTCTGACCGTCGGTAAGCTCTGTGTTAGCTTAGATTTGATTCTTGTAGCTTTCTGTGTTTTTTCTTTTGATGTGTTGTGTCCTCTGTTTGTGTCAATTTTTCTCTTTTGATTGTTCTTCTTCTTTGATGTCATTGTCTTTTATTTGCAACTTTTATAAAAATTCTCTCCCTATGGATATGATCTCTCCATGTTTGGAGTAATCTGATAATGAATAGTTTCTGATTATAATATGGATATATTCTCTTCCTTTGACAACAATGCCAAACAAATATTTTACAAATATCTGACATTCATGTTTAAACAATTTTCTTCTATCCATAATATATTCCTTGAATTTCCCTTATCCATCATCAATATAACAATATGCTCTGGTGCTCGGTTCTGATATATACCTTTCTGTATATAGATGTATCTTTGAAGTTCATCTTCTACTTGCATCAATCATGAATGATATTCTGATAATATATGGCTGATGTAGCCTTCAGTCCTTTTACTGACTAGTGGACATGGGTTTGACCCCTAGTCTTTTTCTTAGGTATTTAAATGTATCCTTGGGCAATGGCTTGGTGAAGATATCAACCAATTGTTCTTTTGATTGCACATATTCAAGTATCACCTCTTTTTCCTGAACTTGTTCTCTTAAATAATGATACTTGATGGCAATGTGTTTAGTATTTGCATGCATGACTGGATTTTTGGAAATGTTTATTGCACTGGTGTTATCACAATAGAAAATTACTGGTTCTGTGATCTTCATATGCATACCTTCTAGTAACTGTTTGATCCATGCAATATTTGAGCAGTTTGCAGTAGTAGAAACATATTTTTCTTCTATAGTAGACTCAGAGATGCATCCTTGCTTCTTGCTAATCCATGTGACAAGTCTGTCACCCATAAAGAATGCTCCTCCAGTTGTGCTCTTTCGGTCATCAAGATTTCCAGCCCGATCAGTGTTGGTAAACAATTTTAGTTCAAATTTTCCTTCTCTTCTATACCATAAGCCAAATTCCTCAGTATTCTTCAGATATCTTAGAATTCTTTTCATAGCAGTTATATGTGATTCCCTGGGGTTAGCAGAAAATATAGCAACAATTCCTACTGCATTTGCAATATCTGGTCTAGTGTGTACAAAATACATGAGTTTTCCTATCATTGATCTGTACAGAGTCTGATTTACCTCTGTTGTCTTGTCTTCCTTTTTTAATTTGCATCTAGTAGCCATCGGTGTTCCAACGGGTTTGGAATCTTCCATCTTGAATATTTTCAGGACTTCTTTGATGTATTTGGACTCTGTAATAAAAATACCTTCACTTTGTTGAATGATCTATAGACCAAGAAAGAACTTGATCTCTCCAAACATAGAAATCTCAAAATCTTTGCTCATCTCATCAGAAAGTGATTTGCATAGCATATCATTTCCTTCAAATATGATGTCATCAACAAATATTTCAGCGATCAAAGTGTTAGCATTAGTATCTTCTTTCAAATAAAGATTACTGTTCCCACTAGTCCTCATCATTCCAATACTTATTAGATAGGAATGAAGTCATTCATACTAGGCTCTGGGAGCTTGTTTTGATCCATACAAGGCTTTGTGAAGTATACATACCATGTTCCTCTTGTCTAGATCCACAAACCCTTCTGGTTGCTCAATGTATACCTCTTCTTCAAGTATTCCGTTTAGGAATGCTGACTTGACATCCATTTGATATACTTTGAATCCTTTGTA
>MU224601.1:850226-886177 GCA_018584345.1 Thuja plicata
TAAACTCACCTCCTCTATCTAATCTCAAACATTTTAGATCCTTACCACTTTGTTTCTCTACCATAGCCTTATACCATTTGAACATCTTAAATGCTTCTGATTTATCTTTTAGAAACATAACTGTCATTATTCTGGAGTAATCATCAACAAAGAGAATAAAATATCTATCTCTATAATAAATCTTTGTCCTCATGGGTCCACATAAATCAATATGGACTAATTCTAGAATTGCATCAGATGTATGGGTTTTACTTTTGAAACTAGACTTTGTCATTTTACCTTTTTGACAGTTTTTACACATGATGTTGTCGGGCTTGGTCATTGTCAGTAAGCCTCTGACATTTCTCTTTTTGCTAATTTTTATCATGTTTTCAAAGTTCAAATGACACATTCTTTTGTTCCATAGCCATATGTCTTTATTTGTAGCAATCAAACAAGTGGAATCAGTATCATTCAGATAGAATAAGTTACCTTTTGTCTGCTCACCAGTACCAATCAGATTTCCAGATTTGTTGAAGATCTTTGCCTTCTTATTTTCAAATGCTAATTTGTGACCTAAATTATTCAATTGAGAAACACTCAATAGATTATAATTCAATCCATTTACCCAATAATATTTCTCACACTTTATCCGGTTATTCAACATTATTGTTCCTCTACCTTCAACTGGACAAGGTGTGTCATTTCCCATTCTTACAGATCCACCCTTGTAGTATTCAAAAGTCTCAAAATTTTGCTTATCACCGGTCATATGATGAGTGTATCCACTATCTATGATCCAAACATTATTTTTGCTAATTTTAGATATGAGAGTTGTTTCTACATACATTTCTTCATCATCATCTGAATCATCCTTTACAGCCACGAACACCATCTTGATGTCTTCATCAGATTTGGTATCAGTATCATCATCCTTGCATTTTGCTAGGTAGCTGACCTTGTTTCCTTTGTCCTTATAGTCTCGGGTATCTCTTCTTTCTGATTGTCGGTAGCTTCTGTAATCACCTCTGTCAAAATTCTTCTCAAAAGATCTGTCATTACTTCTATCATCTTTTCTTCTATTAGTACATCTTGCAGCAAACTTTCCAAACTCTTTGCAATTAAAACAAACAAGTGGTAATTTACCTATGTATTTACCTTTTCCTCTCTGCATTCTTCTGGCCATAAGTGCTTCAATTTCATCAAGATCATATTCTTCATTTTCACTATCACTATCTTTTCTCATAGTGTTTTTTTGACTTGATTTACTTATTCTCATAGAAGTTTTGAATGCGGACTCTATGTTTGGTAAGACACTATTATCAAAGTTATTCATCTCAAATGAAATCAGTCCTCCAAGTAAGCTGTCTAGAGTAACATTGCTATTTGCTACTACTCTCATTTCTTGAATGGAAAATACTCTAATAGCATAAGTAGGCAGTAAGGTTCTTAGAATTTTACTTACCACTATATCTTCTTCCAGTACACCTCCAACTCCTCGGATAGCATTGACTACTTCTTTAATTCTTGTGTTTTACTGAGTGATGTTTTCTCCTTCTTTCATTTTGAGATCATCAAACTTTCCTCTAAGGCTTTCTACCTTGGCTCTCATAACATTTTTGTCACCACCATGTACAAGCTTCAATTTGTCCCACATCTACTTTGCATTTTTGCATTCTTTGACATCTTCAAATTTAGAATCGGAGAGTGAGAAAGCAAGCTCTATCATCATTCTATTATGTCCATGCTTCTCTCTCATTTGTTCAACTATTGGTGCTCCTTTGGGCAACACATATTCAGTTTCTAGGAATTGAGTAACATCATTACCAATAACTGATAAGTGGAGTCTTATTCTACTCTGCCATAAAGCAAAATTATCTTTGTTCGACTTGGGCACATCTCGTCTGTTCATCTTGTGATCTTTAGCTTAGGTCTTGAAACCCTCCTTCTAAGCACACAAGCTTTGATACCAATTGTTAGTAATAGCTGAGAGGGGGGGTGAATCAGTGGCCTCAATTTTATCCTTCAAACATTAACCACCAATCAAATAAACCTTAGATTATTAAGTTCCTACAAGATGCATGCCATGAAATGATTATAATGATTAACTGTCCATCGATTTTCCTTGTCTGTCCTTATTCTCCTTGATTACCGATAAGCAATATAACTATTTACTGAAACTCAGTAAATATGAAGAGTATATCGATAAATCCAGAATAAATTATGTAAGATATAAAACAGTAAATAAATATATCATACACACATATAACACATGGATTTTAACATGGAAACCCTGTTAAGGGAAAAAAACCACTGGGACCGGTACCCCAAATTTTCACTCTTCTGAAGTGAGCCTTGTTAGGAGCCAACCCTATTAAAGGTTACAAACACACTATTAGGTGTGACCTTGTTAGAGAATTTTACACATATAGGTTGTCACTTAGTATCGGGCATCTAATGCTACCATCCTTGAATCAGCCTCTCTCTTACACTGTCAGTAGGCATCGGGCATATCCAATGCTACTTTCATCAATCAACCTTTTTGGCACTCCTTGGGATGTACCTCAATATATAGAAGATGGTTAAGTCCTGCTCTATTAAAAGAATTGATGCTTCAATGGTTAAACTGAAACAAAATGACATGTTTCTAATGCAACTTGAATTGCATATTTTCATATCTATTTAAGTACATTATGTCTTTGATCAATGTATCAATTCAATTTATTTGTGCTCCATACTTTCTACTTTGTGAAGTTGTGCTTACTGTTCGTCAGTGTCTACAAAATTCCTTAGCTCTCCTTCAGCTTGATTGATCAGTACTACATGAAGTTTTTCTTCATCAGTTTCTCTTTAGCATCCTCTTTCTATTCACTCCCCTTAATTGCCTTTTCATGTGATACGAAAATGAATTAAGCTTGTCTCTTATATAGACATGATATTCATTGTTTCTTGATTCTTGATTCTTGATTCTTGGCATGAAAACAATCCAGCCAATTTGATTTAAACCATAACTCCTTGTTTGTCTCATAGTTATCTTCATCCCAACTATATAAATCAATTTTAAATCAATTACTTAACTTTGGTCAAATAAAATAAAGAAAAAAACCAGTTAAGTGTATCTTTAGCTCTTGCCAGCTAGATATTTTGTCATTTTCTAAACTCTATGTTCCATTGGTCAACTCTTCAGTTAGTCATTGGTTACAACTGACAGTTCCATCAATGTCACTCCAGTTAGCTTCAGGATCTCTGTCCGTCAGGAAACTCTATTTTTAGCTCGTTGGGTATTCTGTGGTTTTGCTTCATCGGGCAACACTGTCTTCTGCTCGTCGGGTATCACTGTGAATTTTCTTCTTTTCCTTTAACGATGGTGTGCACTCTGTTGGTGTTATATGTCACTTAATGAATACTTGACTTTTATGCATTGCTGAAAGGATAACCTTGTTCCATTGATTCTCTAAAGTCTTTGGCATTATGTAGATGACTGTACAGATGATATAAAGTTGACATCAATGACAATACAAACCATTAATTGATTTAATGCCTTGTATTATCTTCAACTTAACATTATCAAACATTTAATCAGTTACATGCCATCATGATCAACATCTTGTGCGTTGCTCTTCACAGCTTTAGGCAACTCCTAAAGTGTGACCACCTTTGCATCAATTTATTAGATATTCTTTTTAATACATTTGATGCAATCACTCCATGTGATCCTAGTTAGAATCTGATAGGGGAATAACCCCTAATTACCTCTCAAATACTCATGAGCATCCTTAGGTAATGCTTTATAAAATATATCTGCTAACTATTCCTTTGTATTCACATATTCAAGTCTCAATTTTTTGTCTTGTACTAAATCTCTCAAGTAATGATACTTGATATCTATATTCTTGGTCTTTGTGTGCATCACAGGGTTCTTTGATATATTAATAGCACTTGTGTTATCACAGAAAATAACAACTAGTTTAGTTATCTCTTCCTTCATTCCTTTCAACAATTGCTTGATCCACACAATATTTGAACAATTAACTGCTACTGCAACATATTCAGCTTTGGCTATGGATTGAGAAATACAATTTTGTTTCTTGCTTGTCCAAGATACTAATCTCTTTCCCAAAAAGAATGCACGAACCACTTGTACTTTTTCTATCATCAACATTACCTTCCTAGTCAACATTTGTATAGACTTTCAGTTCAAACTTCTCATTCTTCTTATAATATACTACATAGTCCTTTGTTCCCTTCAATTATCTCAGTATCCTTTTCACTTCCATCATGTGACTATCTTTAGGATTTGCAAAAAATCTTGCAACAATCCCAACTGCTAATGCAATATCTGGTCTACTATGGACAACATATTGTAGCTTCCCAATCATTGACCTGT
The DNA here is from genome assembly GCA_018584345.1 of Thuja plicata. Lineage (NCBI taxonomy): Eukaryota > Viridiplantae > Streptophyta > Pinopsida > Cupressales > Cupressaceae > Thuja > Thuja plicata. The sequence goes on from MU224601.1 coordinate 854,593, forward strand.
ACAAGTTGTGATTGACTTCAATTGTCTCATCAATCTTTGATAGTTTCTATCTAGTAGCCATGGGTGTACTTACAAGTATGGAGTCCTCCATGCCAAAGGTTTTCATTATCTCCTTGATAAACTTAGATTGAGTAATGTAGATACCTTTCTTCATCTGATATACTTGCAATCCAACAAAGAATTTGATCTCTCCAAACATAGAAATCTCAAATTAATTTTGCATCTCATTTGAAAATATTTGGCATAAAGAATCTTGTCCTCCAAATATGATATCATCAAAAAATATTTCAGCTAACAATATCCCTTTACCTTTTTCAGACTTTAAGTACAGATTATTGTTGTCATTAGTCTTTGTAAAACCAATTTTGACTAAGTAATTATGCAATATCTCATACCATGCTCTTGGGGATTTCTTTAATCTGCACAACATTTTATGTATCTTGCAGACCATATTCCTCTTGCTTGAATCAACAAATCCTTCAGCTTGTTCAATGTATACCTAGTATTCCATCCAGGAATGTTGATTTGACATCTATTTGATATAATTTGAATCCTTTGTAAGTTGCATAAGCCAGTAAAGTTCTAACTCCTTCCAATATAGCAACTGGGGCAAATGTCTCACCATAGGAAATGCTTTCTTCTTGTGCATATCCTTTGCATACCAGTCTATTCTTATTCATTATGACTTCTCCATGCTCATTTAGCTTATTTCTAAATACCAGCTTGGTTCCAATAAAAGTCTTGTCCATTGGTCTAGGTACTAGTGTCTAGGTTTTGTTCATCTCTATTTTCTCAATTTCTTCATTCATGGCATGTATCCAATCTTCATTATCCAAAGCATCTTTCATTAATTTGGGCTCAAATTTACATAATAAACATGTCTAATTTTTCAATTTTCTTCTTTTCATGACCTCTGAATCTTTTTCTCCAATGATTTGATATGGTTTATGATGTTGTCTTACATATTTTGCTAGTGTAAGCTCTGGTCTCCTTTCTTCTCATTCTTCTTTTTCAAATTCATCATGCAAATTCATATCAAGTTCATTTTGTGTCTCTGCTTCCTCTTCTGATTCCTTGGCAGTTACCTCCTGATGCTCGGCAACTTCTTTCTGTGACTCGACATTTTCTTGTTGTTGCTCGGTAGCACCATTATATTGCTCGGTAACTTATTTTTCTGGTTCAGGTACACTGTTGGGCTCTCCTTCATTCATGTAAACAAAATATTTGTAATCTTTGGGTTCTTTCTTGCATTCCACTTCATTATTTTCATCATATTCATCAATTATAAAATTTTCACTTTCCACAACTTTGTTAGTGTTAGAATTCAAACACTTATATACTTTTCTCTTAGTGGAATAACCTAGGAATATGCCTTCATCACTCTTAGCATCAAGTTTTCCATTTCTATTGTTCTTCAGTATATAACATTTGCTCCCAAAAACTTTAAAATAGTTTGCATTAGGTGCATAACCATACGATAACTCATAAGGTGTAATATTAAAACCTTTCTGGACTTGTACTTGGTTCAAGGTATGAACCAATTCCAAAACATCATCCGAAGTATAGGTTTTTCTCTTGAAACTAGACTTTGTCATTTTTCCCAACTAACATTGCTTACACATAACATTATCAGGTTTCTTCAATCTTGGTAAGCCTCTTACTCTTTTCATCTTACTAATGTTTACCAAATTGTCAAATTTCACATGACATAACCTCTTATGCCATAACCATACATCATCAGATTGTGCAAACAAACATGTCTCATCAGATAGATATAGATAGAAAAAATTACCTCTTGTCTGTTCACCACTTCCAATTAGTTCACCAATATCATCAAAGATTTTTAGCCTTTTGTAATGGAATTTAGATTGATATCTAGAAGTGTTCAACTAAGAAACACTCAACAAATTATACTAAAGACCTTAAACCCAATAAGCATTGTCACATATGATCTTATCAGCCAATTTTAATGATCATTTTCCCTTCACAAGACATGGTTTGTCATTACCAAAATTAACACTACCACCTTCGCAATATCTTAAGGTTTCAAGTTTAATTTTATCACCAGTCATGTGATGTGAGAAACCACTATAAATTATCCATCTATCACCTTTACTCATATATGAAATAAGTGTAGTTTCTCTTCCTCATCAAAATCATCTTTCATAGCAACATAAACAACTTCTATATCATTGTCATGAGATTTATTAGAATCACTATAGTCTCTTCCTCAGCAATATAAAAATATTTATTACCTTTGTCCTTATAGTCCTTATACCTTCTAAAATCTCTATCATCCCTTTTGTCTTTGTACTTGTTTTCTCTTCTATCATATTTGTCATTCCTGTCAGGGCATCTTGTTGTAATATGGCCAACTTTGTTACATGAAAAATAGATTATTGGAATTTTCCCTTTGAATTTTCCTTTTCCTCTCGATAGTATTCTAGCCATAAGTGCCTCAAGTTCATCAAGATCATCATCACAATTTGTTCACATGTCTTTAATTTCCTTTCTTAGATTTATGAAGAGTCAATTGTGATTTGAATGCAAAATCAACATTGTAAGGGGTGAAATTATCAAAAATTGATAACTCAAAAGCAGTAAGTCTACCAACTAAACCTTCAAGAGTTAAGATTTTACTAGGGTTACATCTCAATTCCTATATAGGAGATACTCAAATAGCATAAATAGGAAGTAGGGTTCTTAGTACCTTGCTAATAATAGTATCATCTCCAATAGTTATGTTTTCTCCTCTAATAGCATTCACAACCTCCTTAACTCAGCTATAATATTGAACAATAGTTTCACCATCTAACATTCTCATTTCATCTAACTTACCTCTCAAGATTTCAGATTTGGCTCTCAGTAAATTTGTATATCCACCATATATAGCTTCCATTGTATCGCACATTTCTTTTGCAGTTTTGTAGTCTTTTATGTCTTCAAATTTAGGATAACTTAGGGTTGATGCAATCTCCAACATTGCTTGGTTGTGTTCTTATTTTTCCTTCATCTTTTAAGTTGTCAACACTATCGGCATATTTATGTAAGGTTTGTTGAAAAATAAATCTATTAAACCCAAGAAACCTACATGCAAAAAACCTATCACAAGGAAGAAATCTGTAAGAAACAAACAAGGGTTTTGCTCTAACAATGTGAAAGATTATTATCAGCCAAAAGAAAATGAATAAAATATTCAAAGGATCAATCGTTATAGAAGGAGATCGTAAAACCTAATAGGAAACCCTAATAGTTAAATAGGTATTTAATAATTAGATTTAATTATTAAATAATGAATGCAAGTGCATAAAGTGAAATCTTAAGAGGTGGTAAAGTTAATTTAATCAAGGTAATTAAATTAATTCTTTACTCTAACACCCCCCTTAAGATGAGAAACAATGCAGCTACAAACAATGTAAGAAAGAAGTAAAGGAAGTACAATGCACAAAGAAAATTTGGGTCCCAACAACATGGCCTGATGAGGTACCCAATCACAACCAAATCTCTATGAAATAGAGAAACAGGGAAAACCACATGGGAAAAACCCTCCTCCAAAAAGAGATAGAAAGAAGTTGAAAGTGGAAAAAAAAGAAGGAAGGTAGGCCTCAGTGAGATCCCCCAAGGACAACTTCCTTCACCCCAATCATAGAACGTGGTTGAAGATACTGCAAGGATGCAAAAGGCTTAGTGAGGATGTCAACAACCTTCTCCAAAGTGGGAGCATACTCCAAGCTGAGAGAACCATCCTGAATCAGCTGCCTGATGAAATGCATATGGATCTCAATGTGCTTGGTCCTCTGATGCTCAACTGGGTTGTGGGAAATATGAATGGAACTCTAATTGTCACACCAAAGAAGAGTGGGACTATCAAGAGGAAACCCAAACTCTGTCATCAATTGTCAAAGCCATAAAACCCCCTGACTAGCTAACACAGCTGCTTGACACTCTGCCTTTGTAGATGATAATGCAACAATAGTCTGCTTCTTGCAAGACCATGTGATAGGAACAAAACCAAGACATAAAACAAAGCCAGAAGTAGAATTCTGACCAGCTATATCACCACCCCAATCAGCATCTGTGAAACCAACAATGTGAGGGGCTCCTATTCTATAGTGAATATCATATGAAGTAGTTCCCCAAATGTACCTCAAAATACATTTGGTATCTTGCCAATGATTCTCATGAGGATAATGGGAGAATCGAGAGACAATACCAACCACAAAGGAAATATCAGGACAAGTGTGTGTCAGGTACAACAAACTATCCACAAGTTTCCTATATAAGGTGGAGTCCACTAAAGGAGTAGAGAAAGTGGTAGACAAAAAAACAACTGACTGAAAAGGTGTGGGAGAAGGCTTGCAATCAAGAATGATGAATCTCTGAAGCATACTTTTGCTGGTGTATGGAAATCCCATCCAAAGACTAAATAACCTGTAGGACTAAAAAGTAGTGCAAAAGTCCAAGATCTGTCATCTCAAACTGCTCCATCAATGCACTCTGAACACTCTAAATCATATAAGATGAGCTACTTGTGATGATGAAATCATAAAAATACAACACAAGTATCACAAGATCAGCCCCATGATGCTGAATGTACACTATAGGATCATAATGACAACAGGTGAAGTGTGAGGCTAGAAAGAAAGAGTCTATCTTCTCATACCAAGCCCGAGGGGCTTGTTTGAGACCATATAATGACCTTTGAAGTATACACACAAGAGAAGAGTCCTGCACAAAACCCTGAGGCTGCTCCATATAGATCTCCTCATGTAGATCCCTATGCAAGAACGCACTCTTCACATCCATCTGATACATTGTCCAACCCTGTGAAGCTGCAAGAGAAAGTACCAGACAAATAGAATTAATCTTGGTGACAGGAGAAAAGGTATCAGAGTAATTAATACCCTCCACCAATAAAAATCCCTTTGCAACAAGACGTTCCTTATATCAATCAATAGAACCATCTACAGCATACTTGGTATGGTACACCCACTTGCACCGAACCATCTTTCTTCCTTTTCGAAGAGTACAAAGATCCCAAGTGTGATTCTTCATCAAATAAGAGTACTCCTCATCCATAGCCCTATCCCACTCAGGATGTCATGTCACCTCCAAAAACTTCTGAGGATCATCTGAAATAGTATGACTCAAAAAAATAGTACCAGATTGATGAGAATGAATATGACAAGTATCTAAAGGATCTCCTACCAAAGGACCAACAACACTGACAGTATCACGAGCCCACTTGGGAACTTGTAGAATATATGGTGGAGGAGGGGAAGGTGGATCATTGTCTAAATCATCCTTAGAGGATATATAATCCTCAAGAGGAGAAGAGTAAGTACTAGAAAATGAGGGAGAAGCTGGTGTTGGAGGCTCCATCTGAGGATAGCGCTCATCAAACTACACATCTCTTCAAAACAAGACGTCTCTAGAATCAGGATCAAAAAACATGTACACCTTCATATCCTCATAGTAGCCAATAAATATGAGTGGATGGCTCTTCCTCTCCATGGGTTTCCTCTAAGCATCTGGAATAAATTCATAAGCCTCACTACCAAACACTCAAAATGTAGAAACATCAGGCTTGACATTAGACCAAGCCTCCTCAAGAGTCAAATGTCATAATTCCTTATGAGGCATCCAAATCTAAATGTAGTTGGCACAATTTACTACCTCTGCCCAAAAAAAAGGTTGCATATCTCGAGACTGTATCATACAATTAGACATCTCCCGCACTGTTCTATTATTTCTCTCAGCAACTCCATTCTACTGAGGAGTATGAGGAACTGTTAGCTGATGCACTATACCCTACTCAAGGAAAAAATCTTGAAAAGACTGATTCACATATTCCCCCCATTGTTAGTGTGTTTCTGCCTAACAGAAAGGCCAGACTACTTCTCCACAAATGTCTTAAAGACTCGAAATGAATCAAAGACATCATACTTGTACTTCAATAAGTACACCCATGTGCATCAAGATAAGTCATCAATAAAGGTGAACACATAACGAGCACCAAAAAAAGGAGTGGGAAATGACATGAGATCACTATGTATCAACTTCAATGGTGCCTTTGCACGTGAGGATCTACCTATCAGAAAAGGATCTCTATGATGTTTTCCAAGTGCACAACCTTGACAAACACCATCAGTGCAAGAGATATGAGGAAGCCCAATCACTAATTCCTGTGTACTTATATGTTGGAGATATCTATAGTTGACTTGGCCAAAACTCTTGTGTCAAAGCTTTCTCACTTTGTGTGCATGAGAAGAAAGAGAAATACCTGTATAATCGAAGCTCTCAAAGCCATCACTCATGTATAAGTGAGACTCTAAATCAACACTCCCAGTAGAAAAAACCAAATAAGGATCATGGAGGTCTCGAATAACTACATCATGTGGTGAGAACTCAACTGTCTTACCAGAACCAAAATGACAAATCTGATAGACAGACTGGAGGTTTGTAGAAATGGAAGGAACCAAAAGAACATCTTGTAGAGAGCCACCATACAATGAAATAGTACTAGAACCTATAACTAAAAGTTGTGCTCAGTCACCAACTACAATCTATGTAGTAGCACTCTACGAAAACGAGGTAAGGAAACTAGGTGTGTGTTTCATATGGTGTGAAGCACCTAAATCAGTGATCCATATAGAAGTGGAAGATAATGCTCATGCAGAAAGAGCATGACCTTTCCCTTTAGGAGTAGGTGAAGGTTGTGGAGAAGCAATACTATGCTACTGCAAGGCTTCCTCTAGAGCCTCAAGACATTTCCAACACCTAGAAACTGGATGCCCTTCCTTTCCACAAAAACTGAAAGGTTCAACTATGAACTTCTTAGTCTTGGAGGAAAACTTGCCACACTTAGAATATTTACCCTTAGGAGTGTATTTCTTACTCTTTTTTCCGAGGAGGCTTGGAGGAATGCTCACTGCCAGCTAAATATATTTTGGGCTTCTACTTCTTCTTATGCTTCTATGTCCCCTTAGAAGTCTAAGAAACCAAATCTTGGTTCTTAGTTCCAGATAAAGAATCCAACTGTATGAGCTTGGCCTTCTCTCTAGTCAACCGATCACAAAACAACTCAAAAGTGGGTATTTAGAATCTCTATCCCAATGCATCCATGGTAGAGTGAAAGATAGAGGAGAAAATCTGAAATTTTCCCAGAAGCTTTGACAGAATTGGGTAGATGCACTTTGTGGCAGTCTTTGTCTTTCCACATCCCTGTACTAAAGACCTTTTCTCCTTGAACTTCATCAAGAAGTCCTTAGTAGATGTAAAATGATCTGGTATAAGAGAGGTAAGCTCTACCTCAATTTGAAGTTCCCTAAACTCATTCACTGTACCAAATAGGTCGTTAAACTGGGTCTACATATCTAAAGGGGTATTGCACCCATCAAGATGAAATTTTAGACTATCTAATACATGTAAATAAATCAACCCCATTTCCTCATCCATCTTGTTCCTGTGTTGCATGACCTCGAAAGGCCTTTGTAAAACTCATTGTACTGCGTCTAAACAATACCACAACCCTTTAGACCAGAGAAGTCATGTCATTAGGGTTTCCATGTGTGATAATTATGAGGGTTTAGAAGTTCTATACAAGAAGAGGTCTCGACCATATTTTGAGAAGGGGTCTTGTTTTGATATAATTTCAAGTTTACTGAAGTAAATTATAGAAAACAATAAATAAAACACCCCCCACAATTCAATTAACCGAACCCTAGAAGCTGGAAAATATTTCTTACAATGAGAGAGAGAAAAAAAGTTCAAATGAGTATCATGTGCACCTTTGAATTTTTCTAATGAAAATAACCATAGATTTGGATAGCAATCACAGGTAAAAAGGCTTGCAAGTCAAAGTACGGTGCCCGTAAGGGTTTGAAGTTTTGCCTTTTCAGATTTGCCAATGTAGACATCGGCTCATGCATAGAAGTTAGAGGAATAAGGTGCAGGTCTGGTAAATGACACTGAGAAGGACACCACTATAAATGGCACCAAGAAGGACACCCAAAAAAAAAATTACAAAGAATACCAGATCTGAAAACTACAACCAAAACCTCTCAAATTAGCTGAAAAATCCCAAATTTCTTTTGTCAAACTCTTGCTCCTCTTTTTTTTTCAAACATGAACAAGATATAGTAGATCCAGCTCTGATACCATGTAAGATTTGATGAAAAACAAATCTATTAAGCCCAAGAAACCTGCATGCAAAAAACATGTCACAAGGAAGAAATCTATAGGAAACAAACAAGGGTTTTTCTCTAACAATATGAAATATTATTATCAACCAAAAGAAAATGAATAAAATATTCAAAGGATCAATCCTTATAGAAGGAGATCGTAAAACATAATAGTAAACCCTAATAGGTAAATATGCATTTAATAATTAGATTTAATCATTAAATGACTAATGCAAGTGCATAAAATGAAATCTTAAAAAGTAGTAAAGTTAATTTAATCAAGGTAATTAAATTAATTATTTACTCTAACAATTTATGTAGTCATGTTCCACATTGTATTTTTTTGCTTCTCCAATTATAGCTAGGTGTAGCTTCATCAAACTTTTTCATGCATAGAAGTTCTCCTTGTTCAGCCTCGGTACCTCCTTTTTATACATCTTGATCTTTACCTTCAAGTACCTTCAAAATTTTCTCTACAAGCACCACAATGCTATGATACCAATTGTTAGAATGATTTATAATAATTAAGAGGGAGGGTGAATCAGTTATCCTCGGGTCCATAAGTACCAATTAAACTTTCAATCACTTTCACCAACTTAGATCTACTCAACAATCCACTTGGTCTCTATAACATATACTCGATAACATAAACTTATAGTTCACTGTCCTAATGTAATCAACTTTCAAAATATAAAACTCTTAACAGCATAACACATAAAATAACATTCACACAAGTATGACACTAGGATTTAACGTGGAAACCCAATATGAGAAAAACCACAAGAAATATGCTACCAATTTTTTACTCTTCTGAAGTGAGCTCTGTGAGGAGCCTGCCCTGTTAAAGGTTACAATACACACTATTAAATGTGACCTTGTTAAAGGATTTAATCACCCTATTAAAAGTGAGCCTTGTTATAGGACTTAGATCATTCTATTATAATGTCACCTTGATTAAAGGATTTACAATATGATTGTTAGGTCAACCTTGTTTAAAATGATTTTGTGTTGATACAATGGTTAGAATGTAACAGTAATGTGATCTAAAACATACAACTCACTTTTCAAATATAGATCCACTTTCTCTCAAATCCTAATTCACTAAATGGCCTCCATTATAATCTCTATCACTCAGATCTGCTTAGAAATATGTCAATCAATCACCACTATGCAGTCATGTACTGCTCTTCTCGGTCTTCTCTTCCTTCTGCTTAGATTTTCCAATCTACTAAATTAACCTCTACATGCCCATAACCTGCAATTAGGATAATCTTATACCTCTTTGATCAGGTAGCTAGATCTTTTGTAGCTTAATCATCACCATAGATCTTAAGGTTTGGTCAGATCCAATGAATCCTTCCAACATTTTGTTTTCCATCTACCTTGTAGAATACATCCTAAAAATCCTTCTTGAATCCAAACATAAAATGGTTAAACATATATTAAATTCTCATTTAATTATCCACAACAATCATTTTTATCTTAAATATACTTTACATATCCCAAGAAATCAACTATGTCAGCTGGGATCTCAAATCTTCCTCAAACTATCAAAATACTGACACTCAGTCATCACTGTGCTCTTCCACTTGGTCATCAGTGTTAGAATAACTGAGAGGAGGGTGAATCAGTGGTCTCAAAAATATTCCTATAAATTAACCCAAAAACTTATTACCACAACCATAAGCCTCTAGTTATCTTCAGTCCTACAAGATGAATGCTCTGAAATAATCTCAACAAATAACTACTGCTCTAAGTTCACTGTTAAACCTTATTCTTACTGTTTACTGATTAGCAATATTTCATTTACCGAAATGTAGTAAATTACTTAGTGTATACCTATCAATCTAGATTAGTTATGTGTAATGAAAAATACTAAAGTAATGACTCATAAACACATTGACACATGGATTTTTAACGTGGAAACCCTGTTAAGGGAAAAACCACTTGGGACCGGTAACCCAAAATTGTCACTCTTCTAAAGTGAGCTCGGTGAAGAGCCAACCCTGTTAAAGGTTACAAACACACTGTTAGGTGTGACCTTGTTAGAGGAATTAAATAGAATATTTTGTCACTTGAGATCTGGTATCTCTATGCTACCTTTTATGACCAAACCTAGTTTAGTTTGTCAATTGGTATCTGGCATCTCTATGCTATCTTCATGACCAAAAATTTTGATACTCCTTAGGATGTATCTCAATATATAAAGGATTGTTAAGTCCTGCTCAGTTAAGAGACTTTATGATCCAATGGTTAAATTGAAACAGTAAATGATTTGTTCACATATACAACTATACTTTGCAGATTTTCAGATCTATTGTAATCTCATAATACCTTTCTTATCAATATATATTTTCAATACCTTTGCTTCACTTCTTTCAGCTTGGTGACGTTGTGCTTCTCTATTGCCCAGTGTCCATGGAATTAGCTCTATTCTTCAGCTTGATAGATCAGGTCTGATTGAAGACTTATTTTTTCATCAGTTTCTCTTCAACATCTTCTTCTTCTATTCACTCCCCTTAATTCATAACTAATTAGCTTGTCTCTTTATAGACATGATTTCACCATTTCTCACTTCTTGACTTTCTTGTTCTTAGCGTGATCCACAATTCTAGCCAATTTTTCTTTAAAGCTTCACTTTAGTTTTATCTCGTAGATTTCTCTTTGAGAAATGGAATAAAATAACTTTAAATATCTCTCTTATATCTTGCTTTATCTTGTCGATAAAAATGATATTAAAAACTAGTTAACTCCTTTTTCTCTTTCCAACTAATTCTTTTGTCATTTCTAAACTTCAATTCCTTTCCGTGTTTAACTCCTTGTTAGTTTCGGTCAACACTTTAGTTCTCCTCAGGCATTTGTGTCAGGGTTGTCTGTCAGTCGGGGTTGTTTGTCCATTGGGCATCACTATGAAGTTCTAATCATCGATAATTCTTGTGGTTCTACTCATCGGTAATTCTTGCTCGGTTTCACTATGACTTTCCTCTCGGGTTTCACTGTCCGTCGGTGTTTGTATTCACTTAGTGAATATTGATTTTTTATGTATTACTAAAGGCATAAATTTTATCTTTTTGATTCTCTAAAGTCTTTGACACTTTGTATATAACCAATCAGATTATATCAAGTTGACATCAATGACAATACAATACATTAACTGATTTAATGTCTTGCATTAACTTTCTGTAGCTTGGTGATCATCAACTTAACATCTTCAAACATTCAATCAGTTATAGTTCATAAATCTCTCCCTTTGACATTAATGGAAACACACTTCATTGTCACACTATATTATTACTAATATAATATGAAATATATCAGTTGTATTTCATCAGTCTACCAATCTTATTGTTCTATAACCAATACAAATGTCTGGCTCTCGGTAAGCTCATAAAGCTTATATTTGTTTCTTGCAGAGTGCTTTCTTCAATCTTCAATCTCTTCACTAGATAGATGTAGTAGCTTCTAATACTTTCTCTAATATTGTCTCTCCCTTTGACTGCTCCTCTCCTTGATCATATTTTTTTCTTTTGACAGCAATGTAGTCATCTCTCCCTGATGATACTTCTCTACCTTTTTATATTTTCTCTTTTACAGGTTACATATCTCCCTTATGATAGTCATAATGGATATTTCATATGTAATCTATCCATTTGTATATTTTAGATATTCTTTCCCTTTGGATAATGATAATCTCTCCCTTTGACAACAATGCCAATGTAAACTTTGATCATACCAAAGTTATATCCTTTCACCTTTTTATAATATACTCCTTGAATTTCCCTATCCATCAGCAATACAGTGACTCTGGTGTTCGGTGTAGATATGTACCTTGCTATGTACTGATGTATCTTTGCATTCCATCTCTTTTCTTGCATCAACATGAATGATCTTCTAATTTTTTGTAGGCTGATGCAACCTCCTAGTTAGCTTACTAACCAATAGACGAGGGTTTGATCCCTAGTCTCTTTCTCAGGTACTCAAATGTATCTTTAGGCAATGGCTTTGTGAAAATATCAGCTAATTGTTCCTTTGATTGAACATATTCTAGTATCACCTCTTTCTCTTGTACTTATTCTCTTAAGTAATGATACTTGATAGAAATATGCTTAATCTTAGCATGCATGACTAGATTCTTAGAAATTTTTATTGTACTAGTGTTATCACAATAGATAATCACTGGTTCAAGAATTTTTATATTCATACCTTCCAGTAATTGTTTGATCCATACAATATTAGAGTAGTTTGCAGCAGCAGTCACATATTCTTCTTCTGCAGTAGATTGTGAGATGCATCCTTGCTTCTTGTTGATCCATGTGACAAGTTTGTCACCCATGAAGAATGCTCCTCTAGTTGTGCTCTTTCAGTCATCTAAGTTTCCAGCCCAATCAACATTTGTATAGACTTGAATCTCAAATTTGTCTTCTCTTTTATACCATAAGTCATAGTCCTCGGTGTTCTTTAGATATCTCAGAATTCTTTTGACAGTAGTCATGTGTGGTTCTTTGGGATTATCAAAGAATCTTGCAACTATTCCAACTGCATGTGTTATATCTGGTCTGGTATGAACAACATACATTATTTTTCCAATAATTGATCTATACAAGGTCTGATTTACCTCATTTGAATTGTCTTCTTTTGTCATCTTACATCCGGTTTCCATAGGTGATCCAACTGGCTTAGAATCTTCCATCTTGAATAGCTTTAGCACTTCCTTGATGTATTTGGATTGAGTGATATAGATTCCTACATCTTGTTGAAGAATCTATAGACCAGGAAATAATTTGATCTCCCCAAACATCGACATCTCAAACTCTTTGCTTATTTCATTAGCAAAGGATTTACATAACATATCATTACCCCCAAATATGATATCATCAACAAATATTTCAGTAATCAGAATATTCTTTTAAGTACAGATTGTTATTTTCACTTGTTCTTACAAATCCAATGCTTATGAGATAGGAGTGAACTCTTTCATACCAGGCTCTAGGTTCTTGTTTTAATCCATACAAGGATTTGTGTAGTCTACAAACCATTTTTCTCTTATCAGGATTAACAAACCCTTCTAGTTGTTCAATGTATACCTCTTCTTCCAGTATTCCATTTAGGAATGCAAATTTGACATCCATCTGGTATACCTTGAATCCTTTGAATGCAGCATAATCAAGTAAGATTCTTACTCCTTCTAGTCTAGCAATGGATGCAAAGGTTTTAGCATATTCAATACCTTCTTCTTGTGCATACCCCTTGCATACTAACCTTTCTTTATTTCTTATGACTTCTCCATTCTCATTCAGCTTGTTTATGAATATCCATTTGGTATCGATGACATTCTTGTCATCTGGTCTTGGCACTAATGTCCATGTTCTATTCTTCTCAATATTTTCTATTTCTTCATTCATAGCACTAACCCATTCTTCATTTTCAAGTGCAGTATTAACAGATTTAGGGTCAAAATCACAAATTAAACATCTAGTGTTCAGTGACTTACTTCTTGTTCTCATTCCATCCTTTTTGTCTCCTATAATTTGGTTCTATGGATGGTGTCTTCTGACATACTTGGAAAGTATCGGTTCAGCTCCTTGTTTATCATTATCATCATCATCTTGACCTTCATTCTAATCTCCATCGCTCGGAACATCATTTTGAGGATTTTCCTGATTTTTGGTGTTTGCAGCCTGATGCTCGGGTGCAATGTTTTGCTGCTCAGGAGAGATACACTATTTCTCGAGTAGAGTGTCAGATTCTTCAGTGTAAACAAACATGTTTTAGTCTTCTGGTTCTTTTCTACTTTCCTTATCATTTTTCTTTACATATTCATCTATTCTTATATTTGCACTTTCTATGATTTTGTTAGAGGACTTGTTAAGACACTTATAAGCCTTGTTCTTGGTAGAATACCCTAGAAAGATACCTTCATCACTTTTGGAGTCAATCTTTCCATTTCTATCATCTTTCAAAATATAACATTGACTACCAAAGATTCTGAAGTAACTTACATTGGGTGTGTAACCATACCATAGCTCAGAGGGTGTCTTTTTGGTGTCTTTCTTCAATTGTACTTTGTTCAATGTGTAGATAGTAGTACTGACTGCTTCCCTCTAGAATTTTTGAGTGATGCATTTCTCTATCATTAGTGTTCTTGCGCAATCAACAATTGATCTATTTCTCCTTTTAGCAATCCCATTTTTCTATGGTGTTCTTGGTGCAGAAACCTATCTTTTAATTCCATCTCATTGCAAAATTTAGTGAATTCATCAAAAATAAATTCTCCTCCTCTATCTGATCTTTAGCATTTCAATTCCTTACCACTTTGCTTTTCTACCATAGCTTTATACCATTTAAACATCTTGAATGCTTCTAATTTTTCTTTTAAGAACATAATTGTCATCATTCTAGAATAATCATTAACAAACAGAACAAAATATCTATCACCATAGTATCTCTTTGTTCTCATGGGTCCACATAAATCAGTATGGAATAATTCTAGAATAGTATTAGATGTATGGGATTTTCTCTTGAAACTAGACTTTGTCATTTTACCTTTTTGACAATTCTTACACATGATATGCTCAGGCTTTGACATGCTCAGTAAGCCTCTTACTTTCCTTTTATCGGTTATCTTTATCATGTTGTCAAAATTCACATGACATAATCCTTTATGCCACAACCATATGTATTTGTTTCTAGCCATTAAACAAGTAGTTTTTATATCATCAAGATAGAATAGGTTACCTTTTGTCTGTTCACCAGTTCTGATCAACCTTCCTGATTAATTAAAGATCTTTGCCTTCTTGTTTTCAAATGCTACTCGGTGACCTATGTTATTCAGATGCGAAATGCTCAATAGATTATACTTAAGTCCTTCTACCTAGTATGCATTTTCACATTTGATCAGGTTATTCAACATTATAGTTCCTTTACCTTCAACTAGACAAGGTTTGTCATTACCCATTCTTACTGATCCACCATTATAGTACTCAAAAGTTTCAAACTTTTGTTTAGCATTGGTCATGTGGTGAGTGAACCCACTATCTATAATCCATACATCATTCTTACTAACCTTAGATATGAGTGCAGTCTCTACATACCTTTCTTGTTTGTCTGAACCATCCTTCACGGCTACAAATACCATCTCAATATCTTCTTCAGATTCGGTGTCAGTATCTCCATCTCTGCCCTCAGCTAGGTAACAAGCTTTCTTCCCTTTGTCCTTGTAGTCTCGGGTATCTTTTCTATCAGATTTCCAGCTTCTATGGTAATCTCTGTTATCACTTCTATCAAACATCTTTTCATATGATCTTTCATTACTTGTGTCATCTTTTATTCTGTTAGGACATCTAGCAGCAAAGTGTCCAATCTCTTTATAATTAAAACATACAAGTGGTAATTTACCTTTGTATCTACCTTTGCCTCTCTGCAATATTCTATCCATTAGTGCTTCAATCTCATCAAGATCTTGGTCATCACTATCACTTTCACTATCATTTCTCATAGTGTGTTTATGACTTGACTTACTTATTTTCAAAGAAGATTTGAATGCAGGCTCAATAGATGGTAAGACATTATTATCAAAGTTATTCATCTCAAGTGAAATCAGTCTACCAACCAAACTATCTAGAGTGACATTATTGTTTTCTACTGCTCTCATTTCTTGTATAGAAGATACTCTAATAGAATATACATGTAGTAAGGTTCTTAGGATTTTACTTACCACTGTCTCTTCTTCAAGTATGCCTCCAACTCCTTGGATAGCATTGACTACTTATTTAATTCTGCAGCTATACTGAGTGATGTTTTCTCCTTCTCTCATTCTTAGGTTATCAAATTTACCACTTAGGATTTCTACCTTAGCTTTTAGTACATTAGCATCTCCTCCATGTACCAACTTCAATTTGTCCCACATTTGCTTTGCAGAAGTGCAGGTTTTGACATCTTCAAATTCAACATCAGAGAGAGAGGAAGCAAGTTCTATCATCATAGAATTATGCTCATTCTTTTCTCTTAATTTCTCAAGTGTGTGAGGTCCTATAGGAAACATATATTTAGTATCCAAGAATTGAGTAACATCATTTCCAATACCTGATAGGTGGAGTCTTATCCTGCTTTTCCATGATGCAAAGTTGTCCTTGTTCAACTGGCGCACATCTTGTTTTCTCATCTTGTGATCTTTTGCTTAGATCTTGAAACCTTCCTTCTAAGCACACCCAGCTCTGATACCAATTTTTAGAATAACTGAGAGGGGGGTGAATCGGTGGCCTCAAAAATATTCCAATAAATTAACCCAAAAACTCAATACCACAATTATAAACCTTTAGTTATCTTCAATCCTACAAGATGAATGCCTTGAAACAATCTCAACAAATAACTACTGCTCAGAGTTCACTATTAAACCTTATTCTTACCATTTACTGATTAGTAGTCTTTCATTTACCAAAATGCAGTAAATTACTTAGTGTATACCGATCAATCCAGATTAGTTATGTGTATTGAAAAACACTAAAGTAATGACTCATAGACACATTGACACATGGATTTTTAACATGGAAACCCTGTTAAGTGAATAACCACTTGGGACCGGTAACCCAAAATTTTCACTATTCTAAAGTGAGCTCGGTGAAGAGACAACCTTGTTAAAGGTTACAAACACACTGTTAGGTGTGACCTTGTTAGAGGATTTAAATAGAATAGTTTGTCACTTGATATCTAGCATCTCTATGCTACCTTGTATGACCAAACCTAGTGTACTTTGTTAATTGGTATATGGCATCTCTATGCTATCTTCATGACCATACCTTTTGATACTCCTTAGGATGTATCTCAATATATAAAGGATTGTTAAGTCCTGCTCAGTTAAGAGACTTTCTTATCCAATGGTTAAATTGAAATAGTGAATGATTTGTTCACATATACAACTATACTTTGCAGATTTTTAGATATATTGTAAGCTCATAATACCTTTTTGATCAATATATATTTTCAATACCTTTGCTCCACTTATTTCTGCTCAGTGATGGTGTGCTTCTCTATTTCTTGGTGTCCGCAGAATTAGCTATGTTCTTCAGCTTGATAGATCAGGTCTGATTAAAGACTTCTTTCTTCATCAGTTTCTCTTCAGCATCTTCTTCTTCTATTCACTCCCCTTAATTCATAATGAATTATCTTTCCTCTTTATAGACATTATTTCACCATTTCTCAATTCTTGACTTTCTTGTTCTTGGCGTGATGCGCAATTCTAGCTAATCTTTCTTTAAAGCTTTACTTTAATTTTATCCCGTAGATTTCTCTTTGACAACTCAAATAAAACAACTTTAAATATAGCTCTTATCTCTAGCTTTATATTGTCAATAAAAAAAATATTAATAGCCAGTTAACTCCTTTAGCTCTTTCCAGCTAAGTCTTTTGTCATTTTTGAACTTCACTTCCTTTAAGTGTTTAACTCCTGTTTAGTTTCGGTCAATACTTCAGTTCTCCTTGGGCATCTCTATTAGGGTTGTCTATCCATCGGCATCACTATGAATTTCTTCTCATTGGTAATGCTTGTGGTTCTTGTTGTTGATAATTCTTGTTTGGGTTTCACTGTGACTTTCCTCTTGGGTTTCTCTATGCATCGGGGTGCACTGCCTGTCGGTGTTTGTAGTCACTTAGTGAATACTGATCTTTTATGCATTACTGAAAGAATAACTTTTATCTTTCTGATTCTCTAAAGTCTTTGACACTTTGTATATAGCCAATCAGATTATATCAAGTTGACATCAATGAAAATATAATACATTAACTGATTTAATGTCTTGCATTAACTTTTTGTATCTTGGTGATCATCAACTTAAGATCTTCAAACATTCAATCAGTTATAATTCATCAATCACTAGATAACTCGGTACTTTACTAACACTTGGTAAATATTGATGCTCAATTGACACTAAATTTTCTCAGCATTTACTGACACTCAGTCGACACATGCATCACTCAGCACATTCATAAATCCCTTAATCTTCTGCTTTGTTAGTCGGTCAAGACTAAACTTGTAGTCTTCCAAACTTCACTTAGTTTCAAATATAAACAACATATTACCTTACCAAGGTGAAATCTCATCAATTACCCATTTTCACTTCACATAACTCAACCATTTCACTAGTCTTCTTGTTATCTCCTCATTTAAAATCTTCTTCTTCAATCAATTGATATGGCACTTTACAAGATAGCAACTGCCTTACCAGTTAAGGTTTGACATCAATGGAAATATAATGATTGTTTCAATTGTAGCTTCCAACAAACCCAATTTGGGAAAAACCTCTGTGTTAATTGTAACCCACAATAAAAATGTACCCTTCTAAAGTACACTTGGTTAAGAACTTATCTTGTTAAAGATTACAAACACATTTTCTAAATGTGACCCTATTAGGGGATTTACCTTAGATCTATTAATATCTTCACCCTGTTAGGAGTGTCATTGTTAGAGGTCTTTAACCACTCTTTTGGAATGTCACCTAAGTCTAGGTTTTACAAATTGGACACTTAAATCTACTTGGTTAAGATATTTATTTGTTACATACATTTACAAGCAACAGTAAACTTTGATCTATAAACATAGCAACTACCTTTTCTTGTGTCAGATCCTTTATGCTCAATTAAATATTGGCATCACATAATCCATTGATCTCTTTCTTAGACTTTATATTTTTCAATCATTGTTTCTTTGTTATGCTCGGTAAATATTGTTCTTCAAGTTCTTCTTCTTCTCTATTCAATTCGCCAGCCTCTTACTCTATTCATATTTCTCATTCTTTATGTAGACATATTGTTTCCTCTTAATATCCTTAATTTTATTTTCCTTCATTTTCACTCTATCATTTGATCATCTTCTTCATATTTTAGAACTCGGTAAACCATCTCACTTTTACTTCGGCACTTGTACTTTTCTTGGAACTCTTCACAATTAGTTTAACCGCTTGATCTTCGCCTTAGATCTTCACATTGAATTCCCTTCTTTGTATATCTTATAATAAACATCATTTAATTCATTTCCTCATCCATCTCATCATTGCTTCACATTAAATTTGATCATTTATTATCAGTAACTTGTACTCGATAAAACTTGCTTTGCAACTCAGTAACTGACTTCATTCACTGCTCGATGTCTAACTCATCTTCGGTGCTCAGTGCTTGACTTTCACTTGGTTCTCGGTAACTTATGACCGACTCACATAACATTCTACTGACTGACTCTGTCTAGCTAGTTAAATTAACTCTTTCATTCGTAACTTTAATTCCTTACAATTTCTGACTTGATCAATCAATTGTACCGATTTGCTAACATCAAATATATAGTAGAAAAAACTATATCATCATTACTTCATCATTGTCTGGTTGTATTTTTCACCCATTTAACTTCTCCTCTTAAGATATGGTAACATAATAAAAATCAATTAATCACATTAATGACAAAACAACAACTGATCTAATCATTTCTACAATCATGATACTCGATATCACTCGCTCTTCATCATCTTCATCATATATTCATCATTTAATCAACAATATCCCTCGTTGGAATTGATGGCAACCACTATAACAGTGTTATAGAAATTGATGATGGTAGCTCTCAAATACATAATTGTACTCCCTCTGACTTGATATTTATGTTTCCACTCTGATCTTTTATCTGAATCTCCCTCTTAGATAAATATTGTGTTTCTGTAACATGCATTCTGAATCTCCTTCATGATTAAATGTTAGCAATTCATTCTCTCTCAATGTCAATATCTCTCTTAAGGATAAATGCCATCAATTCTTTCTCTCCCTCTTTGACAGCAATTCCAAAAATTCATACTCTTGAAAAATTGCTTCAGTATTGGATTATACCTTACATGTACTCATAAATCATTACATACAAAAATATTTTCACAACTTTACTAATCACCTAAAGTGTGTCATACTAACATCAATTGAGAAATAGATATTCTAATAAAATATAGAATTGATGTAGCATGTCTCATTCTCTTTAGTGAACATTGGATAGGGGAAGAACCCCTAATTTACCTCTGAGATACTCAAAAGCATCTTTAGGTAGTGTCTTTGTAAAGATATATCAGCCAATTGTTCCTTTGAATTCACATATTCCAATCTCACATTCTTCTCTTGAACTTGTTCTCTCAAGTAGTGATACTTGATAGAAATGTGCTTGATCTTTGAATGCATAATCGGGTTCTTTGATATATTAATAGCACTTGTATTATCACAAAAAATAGTAACCAAATTTGTGATCTCTTCTTGCATAAGCTTAACTAATTTCTTAATCCATACAATTTTGCACAATTCATAGTAGTAGCAACATATTCAACCTCGGTAGTAGACTATGAAATACAACTTTTTTTCTTGATCAACCATATAACCAGTCATTCACCTAGAAAGAATGCACCTCCACTAGTACTTTTTCTATCATCAACATTTCCAGCCCAATTTGCATTAGTGTAGACTTGAATATAAAAGGTACCTCCCTTTTTATACAATAAACCAAACTCTTTTGTGCCTTTTAGATATCTCAAAACTCTCTTTACTGTAGACATGTGTTTCCTTCAGATTAGAAGAAAATATTGCAACAATTCCAATAGTGTGTGCTATATCAAGTCGGTTGTGAACAACATACTGCAATTTACCAATCATGGATTGGTAAAGAGTATTATCCACCTCTTGTGTTTCATCCTCTTTTGATAATTTACATTCAGTAACCATAGGTGTTCCAACAGGTTTGAAATCTTCCATACCAAAAATTTTAAGAATCTCTTTGAGATACTTGGTTTGTGTAATATAGATTCCTCCAGTAACTTGTTGTAGTTGTAGACCTAGAAAGAACATAATCTCTCCAATCATTGACATCTCAAAATCTTTTCTCATTTCATCAGAAAATCCTTTACATAAAGTGGCATTGCCTGCAAAAATAATATCATCAACGAAAATTTCAGCAATCAAAACTTTATTATCACTGTCACATTTCAAGTAAACATTACTATTATCACTTGTTCTTTGAAATCCCATTTTTATTAGATAAGAGTGCAGTCTCTCATACCATGCTCAGGTTGCTTATTTCAAACTATATAAAGCTTTATGCAACTTACATACCTTGTTCTTGTTTGTGTTCTCAATAAATTCTTCAGGTTTCTCAATGCATACTTCTTCGTCAAGTATCCCATCAAGAAATTCAAACTTAACATCCATCTGATTTACCTTGAATCCTTTGTAAGAAAAATAAGCTATAAGTATTCTAACTCCTTCCAATCTAGAAACAAGTGCAAAATTATTTCCATATTCAATACCTTCTTCTTGTGCATAACCTTTACAAACCAATCTAGCTTTATTTCTGATAACTTCTCCATGCTCATTCAGTTTATTTTTTAAAATACATTTAGTACCAATAAAATATTTTTTTTAGGTCTGGGTACCAATGTCCATGTCTTGTTCTTCTCAATTTGATCATACTCTTCTTTCATTGCTTTCATCCAATGTTCATTATCTAGTGCTTCCTTAAATTTCTTTGGCTCAAATGTAAATATCAAACATGTATTGTCTCTTACCTTGGTTCTGGTCATCACTGCAGCACCCTTATTTCCAATAATCTTTCTCAGGGAATGGTTCCTTCTCACATACTTTTCCAAAATAGGCTTGGTATCTCTCAGTTCTTCAATATCAACATTCAGTTGTGGAAATATTTGTTCATCTTCCTCGTAGGTAGGTGCTCTTGGTAAGGTATCAGGGGCATCAGGTTGTACATATACAAAATTCTCATAATCTTATGGTTCCTTCTTATTATCTTCATCATTCCCTTTTGCAAATTCATCAATTCTTACATTTGCACTTTCCACCATTTTTTTAGTAACCTTTTTAAAACATTTTTAAGCTTTACTCTTTGTAGAATATCCTCAGAATATCCCTTCTTCTTCTTTTGAATCAAACTTTCCTTCTCTAGAATATTTCAGAATATAGCATTTTCTCCAAAAAAAATTAAAGTAACTAACATTAGGTTTGTGTTCATACCATATTTCATAGGGTGTCTTGTTGGTACCTTTCTTCATTTGTACTCAGTTCAATGTATAAACAGCAGTACTACAAGTTTCTCTCCAAAAAAAATTTGAAACTCCTTTTTCAATCATCAATGTCCTAGCACAATCAACAATAGATATGTTTCTTCTCTCAGCAATCCCATTTTGATGTGGTGTCCTTGGTGCTGACAATTGCCTCTTAATTACATTCTCATTACAAAAAAATGTAAACTCATCAGAAGTAAACTCACTTCCTGTATCAGATCTCAGACATTTCAACTGTCTTCCAGTTTCTTTTTCAACTTGGGCCTTATACCACTTAAACATTGGAAATGCATCAGATTTTTCTTTTAAAAACATTACAGACATCATTCTAGAATAATCATCCGAAATAAAATAAAATATTTGTCTCCACAATAACTTTGAGTCCTCATGGGTCCACATAAATTAGTATGTACTAAATCCAAAATTCCTTGTGTAACATAAGTCTTTCTTGCAAAACTAGATTTAGTCATTTTACCCATCTGACATTCTCTGCACATAGCATTCTCAGGTTTTTCTATTCTTGGTAGTCCTCTTACTCTATTCTTCTTTCTCACTTTGATTAAGTTGTCAAAATTAACATGACAAAGCATTTTGTGCCATAACCAAACATTTTCAACTTTAGCAAACAAGCAACTCTTCATAGAAGTATCAAGAAAAAATAAATAACCTTTAGATTCTTCTCAAGTAGCAATCAGATTATCCTTCTCATCAAATACTTTCACCCTTCCATATTGAAATTCCAGTCGGTGACCTCTATTGTTTAGTTGGGCAACCCTCAACAGATTATACTTTAATCCTTAAACCCAATATACATCATCACATCTTGTGTTATTCAGCATAATTATAGATCCTTTTCCTTTCACATGATATGGAACATCATTACCAAATCTAATATAACCTCCATCATGATTTTCCAAGGAAATAAACTTAAGTGTGTCACCAGTCGTGTGATGTGAACAACCACTATCTATAATCCATGTTTTATTCTTACTTACTTGTGATATTAGGGCTCTAGGTTCTTCTTCATCAGAATCATCTTTTATAGCAACATAAACAACTTCTTTCCCATAATCAATATCAAAAGAATCATCATCACTTAGTCCTTAATTATAAATATGAAAAGATTTCTTACCGTTGTTTTTGTAGTCTTTGTATCTCCTGAATCTATTTTCTCTTTTTTCCTTATATTTGTTATCTTTATTTTCCTCCTTATCTTTCTCTGGACACTTAGATGCAAAGTGACCAATTTTATTGCAATTAAAACATTTCAAGGGTAACTTACCTCATTATTTTCCTTTGCCTCTTTATAGCCTTCTAGGAAACAAAGCTTCAAATTCTCTTTCATTCTTATCACACTCAGTAAATAACTCTTCAAGATCTTCAGTCCAATTATAAAATTTCTCACTAGCAGTGCTCAAATATCCATCTCTAGAAGCAGCTTCCCTAGCTTTTCCAATCTTTAAAGTACACTTTAATGCATATTCAATCTTAGAAGTAACAGGCAAACTATTGTCAAAATTATTTAACTTAAATGTAGTTAACTTACCAATAGTATCATCTAGTGAAACATTCATCTGGGGTATAGATCTTAGCTCTTGTATAGCAGATACACAAATAGAATAACTCGGTAGCAGGGTTCTCAACATTTTTCTTGTAACATCATCCTATGTTATGATCTCACTAGCTCCTTTGATAGAATTAACAATATCCTTAAGTCTTTTATAATACTGTATTATGTTCTCTCCTCCCTTCATCCTCATAGAGTCAAATTTTCCTCTTAAACTTTTTGCTTTAGCATTCTGAACATGTTGATCTCCACCATAGGTCAAAATAAGCTTATCCCAAATTTTTTTGAAGTATTGAAACCATCAAGCTCATCATATTCCTAGTTGGTAAGTGTAGAAGCAATCTCAATCATGACTTGTGTGTGTTCATATTTTTGTCTTTACTCACTGATAGTCAAAGGTGCAGTAATCGGTGCTAAATATTCATTATCAAGAAAGTGAAGTGCATAATCTCCTAATCCAGACACATGTAACCTCACTCTACTTTTCCATGTAGATAAATGATCCCTATTCAGCTTTGGTGATTCCCTCTTATACATCATTAGATCTTAACTCGAGTCCTTTTAAACTTATCACTTTAGAGTAACACTGGTCTGATGCCAATTGTTGGTCCCACTGAGAGGGGGGTGAATTAGACAAATCAAAACTTAAACACTTAAAAATGAACTCTCTAATTCACTCGGTAATACTGAATACATTAAATAACCAATTCACCAAATAAACTTAATAACATAAGCAGAAATACATCTCATATATGTAAATCAATCATTCAAACTTAGTAACATCAGATTAACTCATATATCTCCAAATTTAACTATGTTGACAACATATTTAACTATGTTGACACTAGATTTAATGAGGAACCCCAATTTGGGAAAAATCTTTGTGGGGATTATAACCCACAATAAAAATGTACCCTTCTAAAGTACACTCGGTTAAGAAATTATCATGTTAAAGATTACAAACATGTTTTCTAAATGTGACCCTGTTAGGGGATTTATTTTAGATCTAATAAGATCTTCTCCCTATTAGGAGTAGCCTTGTTAGAGGTCATTAAACACTCTTCGAGATGTCACCTAAGTCTAGGTTTTACAAATAGTAATTTTAAATCCACTTCATTAAAGATTTTTCTGTTAAATATATTAATAAGCAACAGTAAACTTCGATCTATAAATATAGAAACTACCTTTTCTTGTGTCAGACCCTTTATGTGCAATTGAATACTAGAATCACATACTCCATTGATCTCTTTCTCAAATTGTAGATTCCTCAATCTTTGCTCCTTTTTTCTACTCGATAAATGTTGTTCTTCAAATTCTTCTTCTTCTCTTTTCAATTCACCAGCCTCTTACTTTGATCATATTTATCATTCTTTATATAGACAAACTTTTGCCTCTTAATCTCCTTAATTTGATTTTCCTTCATTTGTGCTCTATCGTTCAATCATCTTCTTCATATTTCACAACTCGATAAACCTTCTCACTTTTACCTTGAAACTTGTACTTTTCTTGGAACTCTTCACGATTCAGTTTAACCACTTGATCTTCACCTTAGATATTCACATTGAATTTCACTGTTTGTAGATCCTATAAAAAACATCATTTAATTCATTTCCTCATCCATCTCATCATCACTTCGCTTTAAATTCAATCATTTATTATCAGTATCATGTACTCGGTAAAACTTTCTTTGCAACTTGGTAATTGACTTCATTCACTGCTCGGTGTCTAACTCATATTCAGTGCTCGGTTCTTGACTTTCACTCGGTGCTCGGTACTTGTGACCGACTCACATAACATTCTACCAACTGACTTTGTCTAGCTCGGTAAAGTAACTCTTCCAGTCGTAACTTTAATTCCTTGCAGTTTCTAACTTGATCAATAAATTGTACCGATTTGATAACATCAAATATATAGTAGAAAACAACTATATCATCATTACTTCATCATTGTCTGAATTGTATTTTTCACCCATTTAACTTCTCCTCTTAAGATATGGTAACATAATAAAAATTAATTAATCAATTGCTTGAAATCAATGACAAAACAACAACTGATATAACCATTTCAACAATCATGATACTTGGTATCACTCGGTCTTCATCATCTCCATCATATATTCATTAGTTAATCAACAAAAATCCCATGGTGAAACCATCTGAGGGTAGGCTAAGTTCGGCCTATCCCCTTAGGGGTGGGCTGAATTTGGCCTAGCCCCAAGGGTGAGGTCGAGGTCGACCTCCCTTGAGGTGGAAAGCCTCAGTATCCCGGGCCCATTTTGGGGTTCCAAATTCTTTTCCTGACTTGTGCAGTCGACCCTTTTCAATTTTGGTCACAAAATTGGTATAAAAGGAGGCCTACTCACTTCATTTTAAGAGGTCACAAGTAATCCACAATTATAAGTAATCAATTGATCTAGCAATTTCATGTTCTTTCAAGCATTCAAGTCATCCATTAGAGATCAAGCATTCAAGCATACAAGTGTTCAAGCAATTGAAGGAGTTTTTCAAGGAATTCAAGATTTGTATCATTCATGAATTATTTCCTCTAGATATAGCTTCTTTCTTCAAGGAGATAGTGGAGTTTGCCACCAAGGAGGGAAGATCCACATTCATAACTTCAAGAATCTACATCTTTCTCAAAGGAAAATTACAAGCATACACATACTTGAGGTTTTTATTTGCATTGATTTCCTTTCTAGGTTTCTGGTGTTGATTCAAGGTTATTTCATCAACATAATTGATTTCATTTTAAATACAATTGTGTATTTTATGATATGATATGCTTCATAGTTAGATCTACTTCTACTACTTGTTAGCATTCTCTTTTATTGTCTCAATTTAAGGTTAAGGTTAATTCCTAAACCGAGGCTTGAACAAGGAAAGCCCCCCTCCAAAAATAAAAACATTTTTTCTGTCTTAAAGATTCATTTTTTCAAAGTTATAGATCCATATTTGGAGCCTCAAAAAAGGTTACTGACACAGATCCAAATCTTGGAAGAACTTGAAGAGCAGGAGGATGTCAACCTCATCCTAGTCCTGGATGGATGTTTTACATGTCACCATCCACACTCCATATCACCATCCCCCCTCTAGGTCATCATAGCCCCTCTAGGTTGGCATAGTCCTGAGTGTCCTAGGTTTTTGGGTTTTGCAGATATCGATTTTCTGCTCCCAAATCCTCAATTATTCCAAATTTTGACATAGTCTTCCAGCAAGTTTTTAGGTTCATATTTTCAAGGTAAGTTAACTTCATTCCTTGTTTTCATCACTTTATTTTCACAAATTTCCTTTGCATACCAGTTTCAATACCCTATTGTAGGGAAAGGAAGAAGTTAATCCAAGCAATTTGCCCCTTTGTGAAGGTTACGCATTAGCACTTCCTATTGTGTTAATCAGGTCTCCTTTGGTGGTATAATATTGGTATTTTTCCTTCCTATGTTGTGGGGTGTTCCAATTTCCCCCCTAAACATGTCCAAGTTGACCTTTTCCTAGGACCTTTATATTTTCACAGTTCGTAGATCTTAGCTTGTTGATTCTAGATCCCGCTCTGCTTTGGTTTTTGATATAATTTGACAGTATATTTTCTAATTTGAATTTGCATCCTCTACTGGCCCTCAAGATGAGTACATTATTCTCTTTTTCATTTCATATAAATTACTTTCATAGATAAGATTTCATAGAATTTACGATTCCTTCTCTTAGGGAAAGGAGGAACGAAACCCAAGGCTCCAATATTGAGAAGATCATGAATTGGCACTTCATCTTGTGATAATCAGATTTCCTTTGTGGTAAACTCTTTGTATTCTTCCTATAAATGTATCACCTTACATTTTGGGGATATTACATATATAAATATGTAATAATTTATAATTACAAAGAGTGTGTTGAAGAAGAGATGCTGAAGAGAAGAGGTATGAGTGGAATCTGCAATTGAGGCAGAGATTTAATGTACTTCGTTGGAACTGTATTGGCATTTAAGATATTTTTTTTCAATTTGTGGGTTTGGATAATATACCCTTTATGATTTGAGATCAGAGATTGTTGTAAGGCATTGACCCTTCCTAATTGGGATTGAGATCCTTGTTGTAATTGAGTAGTGAGTTCTAGGTAGTGTGTATGAATGCATGTGCATTCACATTTGTAATACTCCTAACATGGTATAGTGATTTTAATACAGTACATTCATATTTTAGATTCAATCTCCACCATTTTTTCCCTAACAGGGTTTTCACATTAAAAAATATTGGTTTTATGTGTTGATTATTATGTTATGTTCCTGCATTCATGTATATCTTTTAGATTTGAGATTAAGTTTGTGATTTGGTTAAAGGTCTTGAGTTTTTTGTCACAAATGATTAACCCCCCTCTCAGTTATGTGTATTGCATTAATTCTAATAAAGGGAATGGTACATAATTTGCTAAGTGTAAGCCAGATTTTTTAACAAAGTTTCACTGTTATTTTTACAACATTAAATTGTAAAAATCTTCGAATCAAGTGGTAAAGTGATTGCTACAGGAATCAAGACTGAAGGAAATGTCTATAGTTTACAAATTGTTCTGACAAATGCAGATGATGAATTTTTTTTGATAAGTGAAATACATGAATCTTATGAAAATATTGTCAAAATTGATTATGAAGGACAACTAATTGATGCCAATAGAGAAATCAAAAGTCTACAGGATCAAATTAGAAAACTGGAACTAAATCTAGCATAATGCCAAAATTTAGTAAATGGATTGGATAGCACAAATACATATCTTTGCACTAAAATAGAGTAATCTACAAGAGATAAATTGAATTTGAGACAAATGCTTACCAAAAAGTGTAAACAACATGATAGTGGTGTTTCTTTGTTAATGGAAAAGCTAGCTAAATATACTGGAAACCCAAATTTTCTGAAAGAACAAACATGGAATATGAGGAATCATTTGATATTAGATAGGTCATGTGAAAAGGTGCATGTATTTGATTCAGGTCAAAAGGTCAATTGGTCTTATATCATGTAACCAAATATAACATTATGTCAAGGGAACTAAATCCTTCATCCCTTGAGCACGGATATGCAGTTTTGGAAGGATGTTTCTAGAATAAATCAAGTTTAAGTATCTATAATCATACTTTGTGTTGTTATATTAAACTTTCTTTGACTTCTTCAAGTTTATTGATTAATAATGTCCTAATGGTATGAAGACATTATTTTTTCCATTAGTATGCAAAGGGAAAACAATTTATAAACCATTGGTAACACCTACACCAAAAGACAGACTTTCAGTACAAACTGAAAGTATAGATAACAAAGGTCACTGAAAAGTGTTAAGTTTAAGAGAAACCCAACAAGACAAATCACAAGAGAAACTAGACATAGTTTGCATAGATCAACCCAAAAATGTTGAAGTGTAAACTGACATAGCAGAAATAGAGAAACCTGACAAAGCAAAGAAGCCCGATGGACAGTTCACAGAAGGAACACCGACAGACTAACAACAGAGCAACCCAAGCATCAGACACTGAAAGTCAGCTATATCCTAAGAAATGTGGATCTGACTTCCACGTCAGATAAAACACTTATGTTTTATATTTAGCATTTTTATTTGATTTAAAATCATTTCTTAAGGGACAAGAAATGTAATTGTAATTTTTTTAATCATTCTAACTGATTGAAAACATGCAAACTAGGAGATCAAGGTCAAGTTGTAAACCTTTGATCATAGAGTTATCTTTGTAATACTTGAAACTTAAATAGGTCAATCTATTGTATAAATAGATGTGTAATCATTCATTTCAAATGGATGTAAGGATGATAGTAGCCAAGGACCACATCTATGAATCAGACTAAGGTTTTCAAGAAAGAACAACAAAAGATGAATTAGGTTATCAAGAACCATATTCAAGGATACCGAGTAACAAAGGTATTAATCAATCACAATAGGTGATACATTGTACATGTGAATTTAATGGATCTATAATCAGAAGTTGTAGATTACACATACTCAGGTCATTGAATATTTTTGTCTACATTCTAACTAGTGTAGAAAATAGAAGAAACCCTTTCAAGAAAGGTGGATTTAACAATCCTTTGTAAATATTTTAACTGAGTGCACACTAAATAGTGTTGCTAAAGCTCTTAAGAAATTAGACCTTAACCAGTCTCTACATAATACTCCTAACAGGGTAGGTCATCAAAAGTGATCAAATTGTAAGCCTTAACCGACCCTTCCATTTTGCAAATAGTGAAGCTTTGTGGGTTTCATCCCCACCACATTTTTTACCTTCTAAGAGGGGTTTTCTGTGTTATCAAATCTTGTGTCATGTGTCTATATATTTCATGAATGCTTCTATGAATGTTTTACATGCTTATTGAATTATGAATTGATGTTACATACACAAAGATAGAATAGCAGATATGAATGGTAATACTATGTATTGATTACAAAAGGATAAACGTTAATTGATAAAAATTTTGAGGGTACTGATTCACCCCTCCCCTCGCAGTACACCATTCCATTATTTTCAACAATTGGTATTAGAGCTAGATCTCTTAATTGGAAAATTTTAAAGACTTAAGAGAAAATATAATACAATGGAAAGGTACAAGCTAGACAAGAGTATTAAAAATTAGAAGTTAGAGATACATATCTTTTATGAACAATAGAAAGAAGCTAGAATCAAGATGAGACAATTACTGGATGATAGAAAGATTATGGCATCTCACTATAATGAAAAAGAATATCATGAAGAGGAGATACCTTATCTATTTGAGTCATCACAATCTACAACTAGCAAAGCATCAGACACATTTGAATAGAGCATCACAAGGCTGAATGAAATCAATCAACATCTAGTTGGACAAGTGAAATCTCTGCAAATCAGTCAAGAGACATAGATGGTAAGAATGATTGATGTCATGAACAATTATAGACAATCTGAGAAAGAGAGAACACTAGCTATTGATGACAGGAGGAAGATTACTGAAAAGCTACAAGAGAAAAGTCATAAATACAAAGACTTACATAACATCATCATGAGATCACCAATCAGATTATTCTTATGAGTTAAGAGGCAAACAGAATGAACACAGAACTCATTGAAAGGATAGAAGCTATCGAGGAGCTAAGAGAAGAAAATGAAAAATTGAAGCATGAAGTAAGAATTCAGCAACAACATAATGACATGATCAAGAGAGTTGAAGAAAGCACCAAAAGGATGGATGATTTTCTGGATGAACAAAGAAGAGTCAAAAACAATACCAGACTAGGGTATATTGAGAATGAAGAAAGACTATACCAAGTTGATCCAAAGAATGTCTACACAAATCCAAGACCAAGAAAGTAGTCATGCAATCACTTGGGAAAACCAAGCCACACATCAAATGTTTGCATGAGAAAAATAAAAAGTATTCCTAAATCCACACCTTCATTCATAGGATTTTTTTATAAATGTAACAAGAAAGGACATAAATCATATGAATGTAAATATGAGATGAAACAACCAAAGAAGGAAACCTGTTGGAAATATTCAGGATTAACCAAGTTACTGAGATGGGAGGGGTGAATCAGTAACACTTAAAACTTTAAAACATTTCTGCATTTTTATATTCTTTAACCATTCATTCATCTAATCTACATGCCAGCATGAAAATGTAATCATTCATAACACATAACACAAAGATTGGTAACCCAGAAACCTTCCAAATAGAAAGTAAAACTGGGGTGGGGATGGTACCCACAAAACTTTGGTACTGCAGTATAAAG
>MU224601.1:886721-911699 GCA_018584345.1 Thuja plicata
AGTCCCGAAGTGTAGCTTGGAACACGGTAGCTGTGGTGACTCGGTAGATATAGTGTCACTCGGTAACCGCTGGTGACTCGGTGATAACTGACTTCTCGGTTGTCTTCAACTGATGACTCGGTAGATAGTGAAGCTCGGTGACTATCATCTGCTTGGTACATGTTGCTTTTCTCGGTAACCGCTGAACTGTTCATATGCTCGGTGACCACTGTTCTGCTCGGTATGAACTGTTTAACCATTGAATGCTCGGTATAGGCTGTGGACTGAGTGATGAGCTCGGTAAGCATTCAGAATCGAATAAGTTTTTTCACTAAGTGTTTTCACTGATGACAAATATATCATAATTCCAACAAAACCTACATGTAAAAATACTGTCCTACTTGCAAAATGAATGGGCACACCTCTCTTGAATGCAGGAAGAAGAAAAAGAAAGCATGGAATCCTAAAGAAAATGAAACTGCCTATCAATCAAAAAGAGTCGGTAACTCATATGTTTGGGATTACAATACATGGGAAAAATTCACAGCATGTGGAAGATTTGGACACATAGCTGCAAACTGCATGAGACAATGGTTGAGAAAGTCTAGGAGTTGGACTAACCCCAGAATGGCATGTTTACACTATCATAAAGTTGGTCATATAAGAAAGGACTATAGAGACCAAGTGACAGAGACCAACACCTTTTCCAATGGAAACACCATTGAAGACATTAGAGAGATAAGAAACAAAATGTGGAGGAAAGATACAAACACTGATGAAGTTGGACCAAGAAATGAAAATGGTGACACCTTATCCAATGGATCTGGTGACATCACCACCCCCACCTAAGAAGAACAAGTAAGTATGGAACTGCATTATACCAAGTTATATTTTGCATCAGTTCCATTATACATTGATGAAATGCCAAACTAGCATGATTAAAGATGCACTATGGTATTACTTGTTATGATTCTATGAATTCACTCGCATTGCTCAATGCTTATCGAAAAACATCAGTGTACTTACAAATATAAGTTTTCTATACTTACCGAGCATCGTCAGTTAACACATAAAAATCTAAGTCGCTAGTGAAAACTGAGATCCGTTAGTAATCATGTAAAAAAAAATCCAATGTTGTCTTCACCATATATTGCGATTCGTTGGTAAATAGTCAAATGAGATGACACCTGGCCCGAGCATCATGTTCTCACCGAGAATGAAGTATGTATGCTACTCGACAATGTTGATCTCTAAGTTTTGTTGATCATTAGTGTCCCACACTTAGTCATTTATCTAGGAAGGTTATCCAGTCATCACTGCGGCTGAGCTATCCAGTATAGGCCAAGCTATCTAGCATAGTCATTGCTGAGAAAATAATGGTTTCTGAGTGACTCATAAATCAAGAACAAGTTGATCATGTTCATGCCAAGCACCAGATTCTTAATGTGCCGAGCAAGACAGTTTTGACTTACATGTTAGGAATGGCACAAACTTGAAGGTAAACTATTTTGGGCTGACTTGTTCATGCATTTAATGATTATAATGGAGTTAATTACACATTAATTATTTGATCCCAATGTGTGGCATGGAGCCAACCAGAAAATTGGAATGCCCAAGTGGCATAAGCATTTGATCCTGATCGTTGATCTAGATCTAGATGCCAGATTTGTAAAGTATATAAGATTGCTTCTTAAACCCTAAAGAATGGTGAAGGTGTGTATGAGAGGAGAAGTGTATGCGTACATGAGAGATGTACAAAGGGTTATTTTGATAGAAGAAGAATAGATCTAGCAGAGTGAAAGAGCAGTGAGTAGCAGAGTAAAGACATATCAGATTATTAGATCAGAGAAGATATTGAGAAGAGGAGATCCATTATCAGCATCAGAGTGCATAATGAAGGATCAGTTCTTGAGACATTCTAACCAGTGTATCAAGTGAAATTTCTTAACAGAGTGATTCTAATAGACCTTTCTAAATCTCTTAACTGAGTGCTTACTTTGTTGTAAGTTTAAATCCTTTTACAAGGTAGATTGTAATGATCTGTAGCTCTTAACCGGGCAAACCTTTAACTAGGTAGATTACATATTTTGATCAAACTTTATATCCCTAATAGGCACACTTTATTGCTATAGTAGTGAATATTTTTGTGGGTGTCATCCCCACCCCAGTTTTACCTTATTGGATTTCTGGGTTACCAAAATTTTGTGTCTTGAGTTATTTATCTACCATCATGGATGCTACTAGTTGATAGATCATATACATTTATGTATGGTTGTGGATCAGTTTTGTTTTAAAGGATAAAATTTTTAAGATCTGATTCACCNCTGATTCCCCCCCCCCCCCCCCTCTCAGTATCTTGATTTCCCATATTGTACTTCCAACAATTGGTATCAGAGCATAGTTCTCCTACAAAAGATTTTAATCAGCTTGAGAGTACAGATCTAGAGATGGAGATTTGCAAATTGGGTGAATTCATTGAGAATCAAAAGATTGAAATTCAGCTAGCTTTACATCAGATTGAAACTGCAAGACATGAACTAAAGAAGTCCTTGCAAGCAAGGAAAGATTTGTCCAAACAAATGAATGACACTCATTATCAGGAACAAGACACTGCAAATATATTTCAGAATGGAAACTCTACTGAGAGCAATGTAGCAATTGCAGATGTACTAGAAAGGAACAATATATTGTGTGAAGAAGTCAGAAACCTAAAAAGAGAACAAGAAATGCAAATAGTAAGACTATGTGAAGTAGTGGAACAAAAGAAGAAAGCTAAAGATGACAAATCTATGGCTGAAGAAGACAAAGAATGATGACTGTCAGACTTGATGAAAGGACACATGAAGTACAAATGATAACAAACAATTAGGTTGACATGGTGAATCAATTGTTACTTGCACATTAGGAGATCAGTAGGAAAGACATGGAAATTGTGAATCTGAGATCTAAAAGTAGTCAATTGAAAGATGAATTGAGATCTGAGAAAGAACTAAATGAAAAATTGAAAAGACCCAATGAAGCTTTGACTCATTTTGAAAACTTGATGGAAGCATCAAGGAGATCTAAATATTTTTGTGGATTAGGTCACATCGAACAACAGACATCTACTGAGAATGGAGAATCATCTAAGATTGGTGAAAAGAGGAATGCAAAGTCAAAGAACAACAAGCCTGTATGCCACCTCTATAGAAAATCAGGACACACAGCAAACATCTGTCGAAGCAAGAATGGTAAGTCCAATCCTAAACCTAAGTTCAATGGTTATTGCTTTAACTATAAGAAGTTTGGACATCAAGCACATGAATGTTGGGCAAAGGAAAATAATGCACCTCCCACACCTAGATTCAATGGGTATTGTTACAACTATAAAAAAATTGGATATAGAGCACAAGATTGTAGATCTAAAGCTAAACAACAATAGACATCAAAGACACAAGCAAAAGCACCAAGGAAGGGTAATACTTACAATTGGGATTATAACACATGGAATACCTTTCATTACTGTGGTGAGTATGGACATGTTCCAGAAAACTGCATAAAGACACATTTCAGAGGTAAATCTAAGAGTTGGATGAATGGAAGCCTAGTTTGCTATAATTGTTTGAAAATTGGTCATACTACGAAAGATTGCAAAACAAGGGTACCTACTCTCACTATTGAGAAGATTAGAGAACAGATGAACAAGACATGGATAAGGAAAGTAGATGCATGTAGCAGTGAAGTTACTGAAGCCAAGGTCACCCAATCCAATGGATCAGGTGATCCCACCATCACTAATTAAGCAAAGGAAGGTATGTAAGGAACTATGTTTATATCTCATATCTTTTATCAATTCCTAACATATAAAAGTGCCATATGCCATATCTGCATATAATAAGATGCATCAGGACATATTTTGAGTTATGTAGCAAGCAAAGTCAAAATGCACTATAGGTGCCGAGAAACAGTATATTTCTAATGCATGCTGAGTAAGTTTTGTTTGATGATGAAGAGGAAAGTGAATTTCGTGAGTCGGACGAGGATAGTTGTTTGGTACTCACTCAACAGAAAGAACATTTAATGCTGACCTAACTTTCAATCGTTGGAGCCTATATAAAGGGAAGAGCTATTTCATTTCTTATCACCATGCAATTAAGAATTTCATAAGAGTGATTGTGTATTTGTGAACTTGAATTCTGCAAATATTTTTGAACATTTCTACAGCGTGCCGTCGGCAACCTCTTTAGTGGAAAGTGCAGATTTTGTCAATTGCTGAGGTACTTTGTTCGTGATCCTTGAAACCCTATTTTTTGGAGAAAATGGCCTCAAGTTCTTCTGCACTAGCTAAGAGAATGGAGAAGGAGTTGCTAAATGTTCAATTGGTAAGGAGCAACACCTGTGTGCCTCCTAATTTCTGAGAAGTTCCTGAGAGCGCCATCAAGGGTGATCTAACTAGAGCCCCATTGTCAATTCCACCGAAGGTACTCATGATTCATGATATTAGGTCATGCTATATGTGAAAGATAAGTGAAGTTGGAGATCATGAACTAAGGTCATATTACAACAAATTGTGCATAGACAGAGCCCTAAAAGATGAACATAAACATTTATCCAAGAGAGGGTTAACTTGTGCCCTAGACTTTCTGAGGAAATTTAGAATGGAATGGATCAAGATTGTTCTAAGATGAATACATGACATGAACATATGGCTAGAGAATGGACCATTTAAGATTAAAAAGGAAATCATCCATTGTGTAAATGGTTATCCAATTCTAAATGGGAAGAAAACTATGAGATGTTAGAGTAAGGAAAACATTGAAGAATTCACTGGAGCCATTTGGAACAAAAGAGTGATGACGATATCTACTATTATAGACTTGGAGCTTGATTTTTATGTTAGGGTTATAGCTCATAAGTTTTATCATTCAAGCTGATTGGATAGTTTCCCCTACATTGCAGTCGACTGGGCTTGGAAAATTGTGAAGAAGGATCATACCTATGACCTTGTCGAGCTTCAACTAATGCAACTAGCTAAGAACCTTGCTTCAATCATAAAGGAAAAGAACTCAGTATGTAAGTTTTGATCTCTGCTCACTTGTATATTTTTCTACATACATAATACATTTCCTTCTTTTGGAAACATGGTGTGGAAAATAGACAGACCTATCACACAGAAAATCAATGTATTTATTCAACAATTAGGTGATAATTTTGACAATGTGATGGGAACATATTTTGTGGAATTCAAGAAAAAGATGAGATTAAGGAGTAGAATTCCCAGTTCACTAGTTGAGAAACATTATGAAGATGTATGTTTCCTAGTAGACACAGATTACACCTATGTGCAGGCAGTAGTGTCGAGGGTAGCATGGCTAAGGTCATTACCTTATGAAGTAAACATTGATGAGACATCTGCAGCAATAACAACCCTATTGGTAAAGGAAATTGATAGTACACTAAAATGTTTTGGAAACTATGAAGAAGCTAAATCCAAAATCTCTATGGATTTGAAGGTTGGCACTATGGAGAGAAAAAAGAAGAAAATTGTCAAAAATTTGAAGAAGATGGTTGGTATTGAGAGTGATGAAGAAACAAAGGATGCACCTTTGGGTTTATCAACGGGACATGGAGAAGATATGTCTAGTGAAGAAGAGGAGAGTGGACCTAAAGAGGAGGTCACTGTGAAAGGTAAAAGGAAGCAGCCAGCGATTGTCAAGGCAACTAAACCAAGTCAAGTCAAATCTAAGGCTACCCCTCCTGTAGCTAACCGTCCTAGGACAAGAGTATCAAATTTTTCTGCACAAGCCGAGACAACAAAGGTATATACAAATAAGATTGTTGGTGAGAGCAGTTCGGGGAAGAGAAAAGAAGTTGAAACCAAGGTTGTGCCAAGCCAACCTGCTAAGAAAAGACCAAGGAGGAAGCTATACTTAGAGTCTGAAGATGATGAGGAGACAGATACTGATCAATCGAGCAACATACCTGCAGCATCACATAAACCAATGGCCAATATTGATGAGGTATGTAAGAACCTAAGAAGTAATGCTGGTTTAGCAAGATTTAAGTTTATCAAGTATGAGAAGAAAAGCATAGCTAACAAGCATAAGATTCAGGAAGCATTAATAGATATGATATGCACATTCAAGATGATGCCTATAGAAATATGAAATATTATTCCTACAGAGATTTATGATATTTTTTCTCAGAAATTGCAATATGCACTGATGACTGAAAGACAGATAAGGGAAGGAATATCGGCTAAGGTCATTCCTGATCTATCCAAGAAACAAATAGATAAATTCATATAACAATATTAGAGGAAGTTTATTCTTAAACAAAGAGCCTATGCAATTCTGAAGAATGATGTTGAAGGTGTAGTTCAACAGAGCACCAGAATATGGAAGGAAAATTTTGGGTTAATCACTAAGAAGGCCGATGAGAAAGGTGAAGGCACCTCAGAGCCGAAGGAAATGGAAGAAGAAACTGCTACTGAGCAGACAGATACCAAGACTGAACCCCAAAAAGAAACAAGTGATTTGGAAATTACATATTTGACAATGAATAGTCCTATTGATACTACACTTGGAGAAAATAGCAATGTGGATGTCGAGGATCAGAATGAGCCGGCAGACACAAGTATCCAATCGCCTATTCGTAAAAGTGAGAGCGAGACAGAGAAAGAAGGAGAAAAGGAGGTAATCATTACAAATCCACCTATTTTAGAGGTTATACAAATAGTTTTAGAGAGTGGAGATAAGATGGAGGAAATTGCAAATCAGCCTACATAACAAGAGGCTATACAAGTATTGGTAGATCTACCACACTCTATAATATCTACTCCCACTGGACCTAAAATAGGAAGTGTACCTAATCAGAAGGTAATCTTGACTCAGATGAAGGTAGTAATTGAAATTAACACTAACAAAGGTAAAGATATCACAGTACCTGAGCCGAGTATCAGCTCTTCAGAACTCAAAAGGAAGAAGTCACATAAGAGGAAGTCACCAAGTCCAAGTGTCACTTTGGATGAAGTAATTGTGATTCCTAAATGGGATACAAATAACTTGACATATGAGAAGATTCAGATTCTGCAAGACCTTTTGAAGCGGAATAAGAAACAAGAGGAACTGAAGAGGGAGAACCAACAAAAGCAAGTATTACATGAAATGAAGGATATTTTTGTTACTTCTTTTGATAGAATAGATATAAATGAACAAACATCAATCTTGGAATAGTTAGTCCATATTGTGTAGAAATTTAATGATGAAA
The DNA here is from genome assembly GCA_018584345.1 of Thuja plicata. Lineage (NCBI taxonomy): Eukaryota > Viridiplantae > Streptophyta > Pinopsida > Cupressales > Cupressaceae > Thuja > Thuja plicata. The sequence goes on from MU224601.1 coordinate 893,949, forward strand.
ATAGTGAGGCAAATGAAAAGTTGCTACAATGGTCTGAGAGAAAATTTGAGAACAAATTTTTGGAGATGATATCAACAGAGATTGCTATCAAACAGGTTGAACTTTATTCTCTTATTAGTATTCTTGAGGAAGTTGCAAATAATGTTTATTCCTTGTATAAAAAGTTATGTGATGTAGAATTCTTTACCAAGGATAACCAAAAACTTATTGAGAATTTGCAACTAGCTTTGAAGTCAACATGGAGTACATTGAGTATGGATGCTAGTTCTAGCTCCTTACATTTTGACAAGTTGACACATACACAGAGGAGATTAGCCGAGATTATGGCTGAAGATGGCAGAATAAGAGCAAAGTTAATAACTATTCAGATTGCCTTAATACCTCTTCTGGAGGTTATGCAGAAGGAACTTAAAGCTACAAACAAATTAGTCAAGAGGGATTCTCATCTCTTTACAGCATATAGTTTGGTAAGTCTAGCTGCCGAGCTAGAAATTAAGTTACAAGTTATGAAGTTTGTAAAGGATAGTTTGGATACAGTGTTTGCAGTAACATTATAGCTTCATAAGTCATTTTTGGATAAGTATGACTTAACCCTTGCAGCTATCTGTGACAAAAACAAGGGGGAATTAGATAAGGAAATGGATAAAGATGTGGAAAATCAGTCATAATATTTTCTAAGGCATGTATATTATGGAAATATGAAGTATAATCTTAAGGGGGGTATGTTGTGTACTTAGGCAAAATTTTGTGGATGTAATGAAATGATAAGTGTGTTTTTGCCACTAATATCAAAGGGGGAGATTGTTGATCTCTAAGTTTTGTTGATCATTAGTGTCCCACACTTAGTCATTTATCTAGGCAGGTTAGCTGGTCATCACTACGGCTGAGCTATCCAGTATAGGTCGAGCTATCTAGCATAGTCATTTCTGAGCAAATAATGGTTGTCGAGTGACTCAGCAATCAAGCAAAAGTTGATCATGTTCATGCTGAGCACCAGAGTCTTAATGTGTCGAGCAAGATAGTTTTGACATACATGTTAGGAATGGAACAAACTTGAAGGTAAACTATTTTGGGCCAACTTGTTCATGCATTTAATGATTTCAACGAAGTTAATTATGCATTAATTATTTGATCCCAATGCGTGGCATGAAGCCAATCAGAAAATTGGAATGCCCAAGTGGCCTAAGCATTTGATCCTGATCGTTGATCTAGATCTAGATGTTAGATTCATAAAGTATAAAAGATTGCTTCTTAAACCCTAAATAATGGTGAAGGTGTGTATGAGAGGAGAAGTGTATGTGTACATGAGAGATGTAAAAAGGGTTATTTTGATAGAATAATAATAGATCTAGTAGATTAAAAGAGAAGTGAGCAGCAGAGTAAAGACATATCAGATTATTAGATCAGAGAAGGTATTGGAAAGAGGAGATCCGTTATCAGCATCAGAGTGCATAACAAAGGATAAGTTCTTAAGACATTCTAACCAATGTATCAGGGGAAATCTCTCAATAGAGTGGTTCTAACAGACCTTTCTAAATCTCTTAACTGAGTGCTTACTTTTGTGTAAGTTTAAATCCATTTACAAGGTAGATTGTAATGATCTGTAGCTCTTAACCAGGCAGACCTTTAACTAGGTAGATTACATATTGTGATCAAACTTTATAGCCCTAATAGGCACACTTTATTGCTGCAGTAGTGAAGATTTTTGTGGGTTTCATCCCCACCCCAGTTTTACCTTTTTGGGTTTCTGGGTTACCAAAATTCTATGTCTTGAGTTATTTATTTACTATCATGGATGCTACTAGTTGATAGATCAATTACATTTATGTATGGTTGTGGATCAGTTTTTTTTTAAAGGATAAAAGTTTTAAGATTTGATTCACCCCCCCCCCTTCTCAGGATCTTGCTTTCCCATATTGTATTTCCAATAGACAACTCCATCTTCAAACACCAATAAGTGGGTGAGAATTTATGACACGACTTAGGGCAAAAAAGTATATAAATAGTCAATGAAAGAGCTCATTGTTCACAAAGTGATTTGAGCAAAGAAGCAGAGCGAAACCAGAGAACGAAGTGACCAGATTATAGATCAAATTCAACCCTATTCACAGCACTTAGAAAGATTCCCAACAGACACAGAAGGTTGAAGTAAGTAACAACATTCACCAAGAACTGTGTTTTCTTTTATGGGAGAAAGCCCTAATTTCTGAAATGATGGTAACTACTTCAAGAACCTCCATGATCAAGAATGAAAAGAAGAAAAAGGTTAATCTAATAAAGAATGCCACTTTTGAAGAACCTCATTACAATATTTTTCCTGAGGTTGCTTCACAACCTGACAATGCTAATGCATTCTCCAATATACCAGCTAGGGTTTTTCTCATTGAGGACGTCTGAGCATATATACACTGCAAGATTGAATAAATAGAGACCAAGAAGTTGAGAAAGCTTACAAAATGTTTACAATTATGATGGAACAATCAAAGAAGAACATAAGCACATTGAAGTGAAAGGGCTCACACATGCCCTATTATTCCCAAAGGAATTCAAGATCGAATGGATTCGGTTAGTACTGAGCAGAGTACATGACCGAAAGATATGGTTGGATGAGCCAAAATGAATAACTAGGGATGTTATATACGCTGTTACCGACTATCCTATAACTGATAAAGTAAAGGCACTAAAGCATCCTCCTTGCGCTGACCTTGAAAAGAACATAGAAGCATTATGGGATAGAAGAGGATTATAGGTATCCACCATCAATAATGATGAAATGAAATTTGGAGCATGTGCCTTAGGATACAAATTCTTTCAAGATAGAAGGATGAATAGTATTGCATCCAAAGTAGTGGATATAGCACACAAAATTGTTAAGAAGGGGCTAAAGTTAGATCTATCATAACTTCTACTAAGGCAATTAGATGAGAACATGAGGACAATCAGGATTGCAAAGTCTAAATAATGTACGTTTGGTTCACTCATTATATGCATATTTTTCTATTTTCAAGAATCCTTCCCATCTATGAGTATTGTCAAATGGGTCACTACCCAACCAGTGACCACACAGATTAGTGAGATCATCAAATTACTATGAGACAATTTTGAATTAGTCATGGATGAATACTTCACTAGATTCAAACAAAGAATGCAGAAGAGGGTGAGGATACTAGAACAACTGGTAGAAAAGTACAAGACTGACATTTGTCTTATGGTGGACACATATTACAACTATATCAAGCCATTTGTACCGAGGATAGCATGGCTGGCACCACTTGACTATGAGGTTAACATAGATCAAGCAACCAATGTCATTGAAGCATTGATAAATGAACCATTGGACAAGTCACAACCTAAGTTTGGAACTTATGAGGAAGCCAAGGAAAGGATAAAAAATGGCTTAGTTGTAAAAAATATTGACAGGAAGAAGGAAAAAATGGTTAAGACTTTGAAGAAAAAGTTGTCGGTAAATGAAGAGGAAAAAGAACAAATAGAAGAAACCGAGGGTCAGTCACCCGTCGGTGAAGCTGAGAAGGTGAGTGACTCAGAATCCACAGAGTCTAATGCACCACCCCTAAAGAAGCCTAGGACTAATGATGTATATAGGACCAGAAGTCAGACATCAAAGGATGCAAGTCCTTCACCGATCAAGAAAGGTCAAGTGAGGACCTATAAAACAAAGCCTCAAACAAGGAAAAAGGCACCAACAAAAAGAAGGAAGTTCATCAGAACCAAAGAAGATTTATAGGACACTAAACAAGATGAAAAAGCTATTAAGAATAAGATCAATAAGTGACCAACAAAAAATAAGGAAGTTCGTCAGAACCAAAGATGATTTAGAGGACACTTGAGGTATGTGCATCAAGTGAGGATTAATAAGTCACCCCAAGATAAGAAAATGGCTAACTCTACACCCCGAGGACCAGAACAAGTTAGAAGAAGGCATCATCACAATGATGAGCATATTTAAATATATACCAATACAATTTGAAGATAAAATTCTAAAAGAACTTATGGATAGATTGTCAGCTAGGTGGAAATATGCTCTAAAGGAAGAGAAAAAAATAAGGGAAAGAGCCCTAGTTTTAGTCATTCCACCTAAATCTAAGATGGAGGAGATTAAACAATTCATGAAGAAACATTCCAATAGGTTCTCACCAAAGTTAAGAGCCTACCAAGTGCTAAAGGGACATCTAATTGAACTTGATATAAAAAGTGAGGATGAATGGAGAAAGATACTTGATGTACCCAAAAGGACACAAGTCCTGAGCCACAAGAGGCTCTTACCAACAAGCCACACAATGCTAAAGATCAGGCTAAACTGAGCCCAAAGCACATTACTATAACTGATGATGAAGATGTAAATGAGGCAGCATTGAACACAGCAGGTAAGAAGGACATGGACAGTGCAGATGAAACATGGCCTAATAATACTGTCATTGATATTACCGAAGGAGATCTTGTAGATGAGGTATAGAAAGATGAATATATCACTGTTTTCCCATCCCAAACTGACAAATAGGACACAACTACAGATGATGTACAGGTGGATATACTAGGTCAAATGCTACTATTAATACAAGCTATTAACATAATCTCACAAAGGAAAACTCACCCAAGCCTGATGCAAGCATACCTGAGGATAAGGGTAACGATGAGAAAAAAGATACAACTAATGACCAAAATGTCATAGATGGAGCACAACAAGAAATAGATGAAGGGAAGATAGAAAATTTTGAAGAAGAGAAGAAATGATATAATACTCCTAAGGATATTGAAAGAGATGTTGCAGATAAACCAAAGGTTGATGTGGAGACATTCACTCCCAACTGATAGGCAGATAGTAAGCAGCAGGAAAAAGACACAACACCACAAAAGCCTTCATCTAGCACATCCGACCAAGCAAATGATCTTGCTTTTGTACTACATTCAGGTGCATCCCACAAGAAGAAGAAGAAGAAGAAGACCAAGAAGAACAAGCTGTAGGTAACACTTGATGAAATCATTGAGATACCGAGGTGTGACCCTTCTAAATTGGATTTTGAATCTCTCCAAGAGTATGGAGAAATGTGTCAAAGGAAAGCTATTCAATAAAAGCTAAGGAAAGAGCATAAAGAATCCCTGGTGTTAGAAACTACAAGGGATATATTGACACAAATAGTTCCTGACATAGATGTTGATCAAGATGCCCCCATCCTTGATCAACTTGCCATTCTAACCGAGGCCATCACATCTCAAAATGTGGATGCATAAAAAGAAATTGAAGAACGAGCAAAACAAAAATATCAATACAAATTGATAGAAAAGATCAACCAAGAAGTGGCAGTGAACAAGGTAAAGCTCTCAGAACTTGCAGATGAATTATATCCAATAATTTCTGAAGCTATTGCCTTAAAACAAAATTTGCACACTTTAGAGAAATTCACTAAGTAAAATAGTGATAAGATTGCATAAATAGATTATGATCTAAATACAAGTGCACACAGTCTGACCACAAATGATAATGCAATCAAGATGCATTCGGAAAAGATTATAAAATCTAGAAGGTTGAGACAGGAAATTCTAGAGGAAGAAACCAAATTTAGAGATGAGGTTACCAAACTACACGCTCTAATGCTACCAAATCTTAAACTTCTGCAACAACACATGACTTCGGTGAGACAATTAATTTCCACCCCAAAGATGTCTGTAGCAGACAACATCTATGATATGCATGCCCAAATCACATTGCAAAAAATGGCTATTTATTACCTAAAGGAGAAATGGTATAAACTGATGGAATACATGAAGAATTCTCATTCCCATATTTTTTATAAGTTGTAAGTATACACCTTTCCCCTTACTATCAAAAAAGGGGAAAAATGATATGTACAGTAGTAAAAAGGGAGGTGATACAAAGGGGAAAATGATATGAAGATAAGGTGAAAAGGGAGTATAGTATAAAGGCACGTGTACATGTATATACATATACTATATCGGCATATACATAGAGGGAGTCATAAATGACAAGGTGAACACATGATGTATATACTACACAGTTTAGTATTTTGCACATATTAGTTTTTTATACTAATGTCAAAGGGGGAGATTAAAGACATTATTTTTTCCATTAGTATGCAAAGGGAAAAAAATTTATGAACTGTCGAAAACACCTACACCAAAAGATAGACTGTCAGTAAAAACTAAAAGTACATATAACAAAGGTCACCGAAAAGTGTTAAGTTCAAGGGAGACCCGACAAAACAGATCACAAGAGAAACCCGACACAGTTTGCATAGTTCAACCCAAAAATGTTGAAGTGTAAACCGATAGAGAAGAAACAGAGGAACCCAATAAAGAAAGGGAACCCAATGGATAGTTCACAAAAGGAACACCGACAGACTGATAATAGAGCAACCCAAGCATCAAACACCGAAAGTCAATTATATCACGAGAAATGTGGATCTGACTTCCATGTCAGATAAAACACTTATGTTTTATATTTAGCATTTTGATTTGATTTAAAACCATTTCTTAAGGGACAAGAAATGTAATTGTAATTATTTTAATTAGTCTAACTAATTGAAAACATGCAAACTAGGAGATCAAGGTCAAGTTGTAAACCTTTGATCATAGAGTTATCTTTGTAATACGTGAAACTTAATTAGGTCAATCTATTGTATAAATAGATGTGTAATCATTCATTTCAAATAGATGTTAGGATGATAGTAGCCAAGGAGCACATCTATGGATTAGACTAAGGTTTTCAAGCAAGAACAGCAAAAGATGAATTAGGTTATCAAGAACCAGATTCAAGGTTACCAAGCAACTAAGGTATTAATCAATCACAATAGGTGATACATTGTACATGTGAATTTAATGCATATGTAATCAGAAATTGTAGATTACACATACTTAGGTCACTGAATATTTTTGTCTACATTCTAAAAAGTGTAGAAAATCGAAGAAATCCTTTCGAGAAAGGTGAATTTAACAATCCTTTGTAAATCTCTTAACCGAGTGCACACTAAATAGTGTTGCTAAAGCTCTTAACATAGTAGACCTTAACCAGTCTCCACATAATACTCCTAACAAGGTAGATCATCAAAAGTGATCAAATCATAAGCCTTAACCGGCCCCTTCCATTCTACAGATAGTAAAGCTTTGTGGGTTTCATCCCCACCGCATTTGTTACCTTCTAACAGGGGTTTTCTACATTACCAAATCTTGTGTCATGTGTCTATACATTTCATGAATGCTACTATGAATGTTTTACATGCTTATTGAATTATGAATTGATGTTACATACACAAAGATAGAATAGCAAATATGAATGGTAATACAATGTATTGATTACAAAAGGATAAAGGTTAATTGATAAAAAATTTATTGTTGGAATTAATGGGAAGTAGTATTGATAGGGGAGGGGTGAATCAGTACCTCTAAAACTTTTATCACCTTACACAATTCATCATTAGTAATCATTCACTTTTGATTTACCAACCATTACTGGTATTCTTTCTTATGTATCTATTGTTTGTTCACAATCATTTTTATCTTTTCAATCATTCAGATAAACATTCATGAAATTGACAAACACATAACAAAAGATATGGTATCACATAAAACTCTTGTTAGGAAGTAAAAACTGCGGTGGGGATGGCACCCACAAAAATTCACTATCTACAGAATGGAAGGGAGTCGGTTAAGGCTTAAAATTTGATCACTTGTGATGATCTACCCTGTTAAGAGTATTAAGGTGGAAACCTGTTAACATCTACTCTATTAAGAGCTTTAGCAACACTGACTTAAGTGTGCACTCAATTATGAGATTTACAATAGGACGGTTAAGCCCACCTTTCTTGAAAGGATTTCATTAGTGTACTACACTTGTTAGAATGAGTACAAATTTTGACCTGGCTATATGAAATCTATTATTGCTGATTTATAGATCCATTAAAGCTTTTTCATAATAATATCACCTTAAGTGATTGATGAATACCTTTTCTCTGCTTGTCGGTAGCCTATGTTTTGTTCTTGAAAACTAATTAGATTTTGTTTATGTTCTTCTGCATGAATTCTTTGTCTGGTCTTTAGTTCCTCTTCATGGCTACTATCTTCATTGAAAAACTCCTATTCTCAATGGATTGAGCACCTATTTATACAAGTATTTGACCTATCTTGGAATTCATGTTTTACAATGTTAACTCTCAGATCCAAGGTTTACAACTTGACCTTGATCTTTAGTTTGCATGTTTTAAAATAGTAAAACTAATTAAAACAATAACAATTACATTGCTTCCTCTGCACATAATGTATTTAAAACCAAATCAAGAAGTTATAAATACAACTTCAGTAATTTATCTGATGTGGAAAGTGAGATCCACTTTTTGCGGAATGTAACTGACTGTCGGTTCTTGGTTGTCAATTTGACCTTGTAGTCTGTCAACGTTCCTTGACTAAACTATTTGTCAGGTTCCCTGTATCTGTCGATGGCCTCTCTTTTCTATACTGTTAGGTAGCATTGTTATTAATTGTCGGGTATCTTTTACCTTTTTTTCATTGGGTAACACTTAACAGTGTTTGTCAGGTAACCTTGGTGTTGGATACTGTTGTGCCCTATCTATCAGTGTAGAGTAAACCGATGGTGCAGATCATATTTTTCTCTAAGAATACTAATGGAAAAATATAATGCCTTCAATCTCCCCGTTTGACATTAGTATCAAAAACTGATATGTGCATAATACTGAAAGTATTACACCATGTTTATATCCTTGTCATAATATGACTCCCCCTTACTGTGTGCATCGGTACAGTGTATGAATATGTACATGTATACTATTTGATTTCTTTATGTATATTTTTTCCCCTTTTTGTATACTATACATATAATTTCCTCCTTTTAACTAAGGTGATGTACATATCAAATTCCCCCTTTCTTTGATACTAATGAAAAAAAATGTACAACTTATAATATGCCAAAATTGTGACTAAAATGTGTAACTTACAATGTGTCAAATACGTTAGAATGGGTAATTTTGATATCTTCCATTAGTTTCTCCCACTGTTCTTTCAACTGTTCTAGTGTCGTGTTTTGCACCTCTATTCTTGCGTGCATATCATAAATGGTGTCTAGGATAAACATTTCTGGGGTAGCAATTAGAGTATTTTTCGGTGTCATATTTTATTGCAGGAGTGTAAGTGTCGGTAACAGCTTAACTTGGAGCTCATTGACCTCATCTTTGTACTTCATCTCTACAAAATGAATGTCATGTCTCTATTTCCTAGCCTGTATGATTTGTTGATTGTGCAATTTAAGTGCTTCTTCTGTGTTGGCTAGATTTTGTGCACTAGACTGAAGATCAACATCTATTTTTGCTATCTTGTCGATATACTCCTTAGTGAGTTGATCTAAAGTGCACAATTTCTTGATTAAGGTAACAGCTCCTGATAAAATTGGATCAATTGTACTTACCAATTCAGATAGCTTGACCTTTTTCAGTGCCACTTCCTATCTTATTTTCTCTGCAAGCTTAAATTCATACTTTTGTTCAAGTCTCTCTTCCATAGTATTCCCAGCATCGGTATTCTGAGATGTTATTGCATCTGTGATTATGACCAGTTGATCAATAATTGGAGCATGTTGATCAATATCTATGTCTGGTAGAATTTGTTGAAGTATATTTCTTGCTACTTCCAGTACCTTGGCCTCTTTTGCCGCTCTCTTCAACTTGTCTTGATTGGATTTTCTTTCACAGGGCTTTGCATATTTTTTCAATGATGTTGGATCCAATTTCCTTGGATCAGAGACTAGAATCTCAATGATTTCATCCAGAGTTACTGGATTTTTATTCTTTCCTTTCTTCTTCTTTGAGATTTTATGGGATGCAAATGTATGAACTACCATAGCTAGTTCATTTTTTTGCTCTGAATTGCTTGGGGAAGGTTTTTTTGATGATGAATATTGTGTTTTCTGCTTAGTTTGCACTTGTTGGTTATGTAAAGACGTCTCTTCATTGACCTTGGGTGTTTCTGCAGAATGTGCTCCTAATTTCTTTACTATCTTATCCTTCTTTCCTTCTTCACCTTTTTCTAAAGGCTTTTCCCCTGTTTCCTTTTGATTTTCTTCCTTATTCTGATCAGTAGATGTATCTTTCTAATCATTGGTTGCAGCTTGCTTTGCAGTTGTATATGTTTTTCTTTTGGCTTCTTCATCACCCTTGTCTTTGGGTGTGCTCATTTCCTTTTCAATCGATCCCTCATTTCCCTCTAGTAAGTTTATTGCCTTCATTAGGATAGGCATGTTACTTTGAGTTGTGACTTGGGCTTTGTCAGTATTGGTATTCTTCTCATCGGTTAGTGCCTTTTCAGCAGTGACATCCTCATCTTTTTGTATAGCTTCAACAGGCTCTTGTACTTTTAAGTGCATGATTGAAGTGTCCTGCACTTTTTCATTAGCAATGTCAATTATCTTACCATTTGATGTCTTTAGTACTTGATGGCTTTGTTAATCCTTAAGAGTGATAAATATTACATCATCTTTCTTCTTTGGATCATTGTCGGAATCATAGTGAGTGATATCTTGGATATTACCATCTATGTCTGTATCTAAGTTAATAGGCTCATCATCACTTTCTTGATTGTCTAGAGCAATATGTTGAGGACTTGCATTATCAGTCTCCTCCTCTCTATGAGGTGTGTTTGTGAGAAGTAATTTATTTTCAACACTTGTTGACTCTGCTGGTAGATCCAGGAGATGTCTCCATTTGGTTTTTGTCATCGAATCCAGTTCTATAAACTTGTTCTCTAGTACTTTGTAAGACCTTATTTTGGCTACAAATTTACTTGAGTGTTTCTTTAGTACTTCTTGTATCTCTTCAAATTTGGATTTAGTAGGCATTAGTCTCACAAGAACTCTTTCTCTTGCTTCTCTTTTTGTTTGCAAGGTATATGACCACTATTGGTATACCCTTTTACCTAGCTCTTCAAGTATTTGATTTACAAATTCAGCAGGGGCATACTTGTTCTTAATCATTGATTTTATGACTGCTTCTTGTATTTTATTTTGATCCTCTGGATTCAGTGTATCCCATTGCCTGATCTTTTTATCAATCATTGTGCCATGAGTAGCAATTGATTTGGCAACTTCATCTACCATTTGATTTCTGAAATTTTTCTTTACTACATCTGACTCGTTGTCTTTGGTGTCATCCAAGTCAGCCTTTGTCCTCACAAACCTTTTTCTTTTCTTTATTGGTGTGGTTTTGATAGGTTGTTGTTTTGTTCTTTTTGCTAGTTGCTTCCTCATATAGGTCCTTACTTGACCTTTCTTAAGTGGTGTGTTATCGGTAGTAGCAATTTGACTTCATGTTCTTTTCTTCTTTGCAGGAGGTGGAGATGGAGGTGTATCAGATTCAGTAGCCTTTGTATCTGATTTCTTTTCTTCTAGTTCTTCACCGATGATGCCTTGTTCATTGGTTTCCTCTTGTTGATCCTGCTCTTCTTCTGAGACCGATAGAATCTTCTTGAGATTCTTAACCATTTTATCTTTCTTGTTTATATTCTTCTTGACTTCTAGGCCATGTTTATCTTATATTTGGCCTCCTCATATGTTCCAAACCTTGGTTGTTTCTTATCAATGGGCTCGTTGATCAGTGCCTCAATTGCACTTGTAGCTAGATCAATATTGATCTCATAGTCTAATCGTGCTAACCAAGCTATTCTTGGTACAACCAGTTTGATATGAGTGTAGTTTGTGTCTGCCATGAAACATATCTCATCTTTGTGTTTTTAAACTAGTTGTTCAGGAATCCTAGTTCTTTCCATCATCTTTTCCTTGAACTCAAGGAAGTATGCAGACATGACAAACTCAAAGTTGTCTCCTAGTGACTTAATCAGTTCACTAATCTGTTGGGTTACCAATTTGGTAGAATCCTATACAACTTTTCCTACTGAAGGAAAGTATTCTTGAAAATATAAAAATGTACACATGATAAGTGATCCAAACTTATATGTGTTGCTCTTTGCAGACTTGATTTTGATCATATTTTCATCAATTTGTTTCAATAGGATCTCACACAGATCCATCTGAATTCCTTTTGTTACAATCTTATAAGTTGTGCTTACTGTTGTTGCAGAAATGTTGTTCATTCTGCTAGCCTGAAAAATTTTTTACCCAATAACACATGCACCAAATTTTAACTCTTCATTGGTGATTATGTTTACTTTGAGACCTCTATTGTCTCCTTCTGCATTGGTGATTTTTGTAACTTCTTTCATGGATGGATGTTTATGTTCCCTAGGCTTGTCGGTTATCGTATAACAAGTGACAGCATGAAGAACATCCTTTGTTATTTTCTTGGGTTGATCTATCCATAGTTTGTTTTCATGCATCCTGCTCAAGATTAACCTAATCCATTCTATCTTGAATTCCCTCAGGAAATGTAGGGCATTGGTTAACCCTTTGACCTCCAAGTGTTTGTGTTCTTCTTTCAGTTTTTATTTGGCATCACATAGCTTCTTAAAAGATTCATCCATTTCAAGATCTCCTATCTCTACGATCTTGCCGTGAATATAAGACCTAATGTCTTCTATGAGCAAAAGCCTAGGTGGAATTTTTGAAAATGCGTCGGCTTCATCGGGTTTTGATGCAATTTCTGGACAAATTTTGTACTTAGGTTCTACACATGTGCTATTCTTGATTATTTCACCACATTCTTCTTTTCATTCTTCAAATTAATAGTTCTCGATGTGGTTGCCATTATTTTTCAAGTACATAGGGTTTTCTCAAAATTAGGGCTTTCTTGACAAAACAATGACAGAGGTCTTTCGGTGTCTTTGGTACTTACTTCGATTCGAAATAGTGATGAGGAATCTATTCTTTGTGTGCTGAATCGATCTGTAGATGCTTCTAATTTCCACTCTTTAATCACTTTGATGTCGCTCTACTTTCTCTTCAAATTGCAGGTGAAAAATGAAGTTGTCCCGTTGACTATTTATAGACTTTTTGACCTAAGTCTTTGCAATAAATGCTCAACAACTCATCGAGATGTGAAGATGAGTTTCATCAGGAGGATGTTTCCAATCATCGTCAGTGAAGATATGATGCTTAGGGAAGTTGTTAACCACTTTGATTTTATTGACGGATATCAGTATTCTGTCATGACCACTTCTTAACTTTGCTTTCTTATCGACGGTCGTCGGGTTACATTGGCAGTTTACCATATTTACTAGTGGACCAACAATTTTTTATAAGCATAAACAACTCATTATTGTGTTCACTGATAATTGTTGGTAAGTGTTTACTGACGGTGTTGTATTCTTAGATTAGTAACAAGTAAAGTAGTATGCATCTTTGGTTCATGTAGATTTTGACTATCTATCAACTTATATAATGGAACTGATGCAAAATATAACTTGGTATAGTGCAGTTCCATACTTACTTGTTCATCTCAAGTGGGGTTGGTGGTGTCACTGGATCCATTGGATGGGGTTTCACCATTTGCATTTCTTGGTCCAGCTTCATCATTGCTTGAAGCTTTTATCAACATTTTGTCTCTCACCCTCCGCATATCTTCAATGGTGTTACCATTGGGATATGTGCTTATTTCTGTCAATCTATCTTTGCAATATTTCTTGATATGACCAACTTTATGATAGTGTAAGCATTCCATTCCAGGGTTTGACCAGCATCTAGACCTTTTGGTACATGCTCTCATGCAGTTTACAACAATGTGACCATATCTACCACATGTTGTATAGTTTTTCCAAGTGTTGTAATCCCATACATATTGATTGCTAATTCTCTTTGGTTGATAAGGAACTTCTTTACCTTTTGGCTTCCATACTTGCCTTTTCTTTTTCCAGCATTCTTCAAATGTGTGCCCATTCATCTTGCATGCAGGATAGTATTTGTCCATGTAGGTTTCCTTCTTTGGATTTTCTTTCTTGCTCTTGCATTCAAAATCCTTGTGTCCTTTCTTGTTATATTTATAACAGAATCCTATGAATGAAGGTGTAGGTGTAGATTTAGGAGTACCTATCATTTTCCCTCTGCATGCATCTGATGTGTGCCCTTGCTTTCCATAGTTCTTTCATGTTAGCTTTCTTAGTCTTGGATTATCGTAGACATTCTTTGGATTTGATTATTCTCCATTTTTGGTAAAGCTTATACGTTATTTTTGATGACTCTTCATTGTCCCTCAAGAAATTCATCAATTATTTTATTGCTTTCTTCAGCCTTTCTGATAATCTCATTATGTTGTTGTTGAATTCTAACCTCATGTTTTAGCTTTTCATTTTCTTCTCTTAGTTCACCGATAATCTGTATTCTCTCAATGAGTTCCACATTTATTCTGTTTGCTTCTTGACTCATAAGGATAATTTGATTTGTGAGATCATGGTGATGCTCAGCATGTCTTTGAATTTCTATTTCCTTTTCTTGTAGTTTCTCTTAAATCTTCCTTCTATCATCAATAGCAAGTGTTCTTTCTATTTCAGCTTGTCTGGCAGAACTCATCACATCAATCATTCTTACCATCTGGGTCTCTTGACCGATTTGCAGTAGCTATGTTTGCCCTGTTAGATGTAGATTGATCTCCTTTAGATTTGTGATGTTCTCTTCTAATGTATCTGATGTATTACTTGCATTTGATCCTGAAGATTTAAAGAAATCTGGAATCTCTTCTTCTTGATATTCTATTTCATTGTTCCGGGTAGCCATAGCTTTTCTTTCATCCAGCAGCTCTCTCATCTTGATTCTTGCTTCTTTATACTGTTCATAGAACATTTGTATCTCAAGATTTTTGTTCTCAATATTCTTATCAAGTTTATACTTCTCCATTGTATGATCTTTTCTCTTAAGCCTTTAAGATTTTCAAGAAAATACTCAGCTTTGATACCAATTGTTGGGATTAATGGGAAGTAGTACTGAGAGGGGAGGGGTGAATCAGTACCTCTAAAACTTTTAGCACCTTACACAATTCATCATTAGTAATCATTCAATTTTGATTTACCAACCATTACTATTATTCTTTCTTATGTATCTATTGTTTATTCACAATCCTTTTTATCTTTTCAATCATTCAAAGAAACTTTCATGAAATTGACAAACACATAACACAAGATATGGTATCGCAGAAAACTCCTGTTAGGAAGTAAAAACTGCAGTGGGGATGGCACCCACAAAACTTCACTATTTGCAGAATGGAAGGGAGTCAGTTAAGGCTTACAATTTGATCACTTCTGATGATCTACCCTGTTAAGAGCATTAAGGTGGAGACCTGTTAAGATCTACTATGTTAAGAGCTTTAGCAACACTGACTTAAGTGTGCACTTAGTTATGAGATTTACAATAGGATGGTTAAGCCCACCTTTCTTGAAAGGATTTCATTAGTGTGATACACTTGTTAGAATGAGTACAAATGTTGACCTGACTGTATGCAATCTATTATTTCTGATTTATAGATCCATTAAAGCTTTTTCATAATAATATCACCTTAAGTGATTGATGAATACCTTTTCTCTGCTTGTCAGTAGCCTCTGTTCTGTTCTTGAAAACTTATTAGATTTTGTTTGTGTTCTGCTGCATGAATTCTCTGTGTGGTCTTTAGTTTCTCTTCATGGCTAATATCTTCATTGAACAACTCCTATTCTCAATGGATTGAGCACCTATTTATACAAGTATTTGACCTATCTTGGAATTCATGTTTTACAATGTTAACTCTCAGATCCAAGGTTTACAACTTGACCTTGATCTTTAGTTTGCATGTTTTAAAATAGTAAAACTAATTAAAACAATAACAATTACATTTTTTCCTCCACACATAATGGATTTAAAATAAAATCAAGAAGTTATAAATATAACTTCAGTGATTTATCTGACGTGGAAAGTCAGATCCACTTTTTACGAAATGCAACTGACTGTCGGTTCTTGGTCGTCGGTTTGACCTTGCAATCTTTCGGCATTCCTTGACTAAACTGTTCATCAGGTTCCCTATATCTATCGGTAGCCTCTCTTTTTTTGTATTTTCAGGTAGCATTGTTTTTACTCATTGGGTATCTTTTACCTTTTTGTCATCAGGTAACACTTAACAGTGTTTGTCGGGTAACCTTGGCGTTGGATAGTGTTGTGCCCTGTCTGTCAGTGTAGAGTAAACCGATGGTGCAGATCATGTTTTTCTCTAAGCATACTAATGGAAAAATATAATGCATTCAATTGAGGGTACTGATTCACCTCTCCCCTCTCAGTACACCATTCCATTATTTCCAACATGGTATCCTTAAATACTATCACTTGTATATTTATTATTTTTGACTTACTATCAATATGTTAATGTAAGCACTAAATTTGTAAGTCAAGGTTTAAAAATAGCATTACTTAAGTCTGGCACATCAATTGAGTTTAAAGCTAAAAATAAAGCATCACTTTTGCATCTCCATGATATTTTGATCAAGTGTTATATTTATAGTGATATATGTTCTTGATTGTAATCATTCAGTTAATTTGCATCAACATTCAATATTTGAAGTAATTTTTTATTACATCAATATCTTTGAGAAGACAGGTTGATATTGGTTATGAAAGTATAATGGTTGATAAGGTTATCATACACCAAATATTTAATTAGTAAATATTTCAATATCTCAATATTCATTTTAAAAAGTATTTTCATGTAATACATGCTCTCCTAAGATTGAAGAGAGTTAAAGTTTGTGTACTAAGAGTAAGGGGGAGTTTTGTGTACTTGTAGACACCTAAAAATGGTTCATTGCATATGCACCCTTTTTAATATGTCTTGTATATTGTGTGTTTGATCTTTATCATTCACTAATATTGTGGCATTCTTCCATGTCATCAATTACTAACAATTCTACTCTCTCTATCAAATCGATCATTTTCCAAATCATTTCCAAACCTTCCTAAACTGATCCTATTCAATCCTAAACCATTCCAAACCTTCCTAAATCATTTCAAACCTATCCTATTCTATTCCTAATCACTTGCAGAATTGTCTAGACCTATTCTGACCATTCTGGGGCATTGTCCAAGATCACCAATGCCTAATCAACCCAATTTCAAATCAATCGATCAAACCCTATTCCAATTCCATCAATCTTGTCATAATTTCAAGAGAATTGTCCAAGATCATCGATGCTTTTTATCCTTTCAATCAACCATTTGATAACACTGTCAAATATCATCAGTGTTATCGCTATCAATCTATCAATTTCAATTCAATAGTGTTGTTCATTATTGTCAATACTATTTATGATTATCATTTTGGGAACATTGTCAAAGGTCATCGATGATTCCCCATTTCAATTTCAATCTTACGATGCCATCAAAGTTCACTGGCGCTTTTCAAACATTTCCGATCATCATTATCTGGGTGCATTGTCAAAGTTCATCGATGCCTTGTGATTTCCTAAACTATTCTGAAACCCTCAGAATTAACCCTAATGCTTATCAACACTATCAAAATCATTTCAATTCGATATCAACACCTTCAATTAGACCTATAACCCACTAATTTCCCCCTTTGGATGAATAACCCATAGTTTATCCTAAGTTCTAATTGAATAAATAAACAAAATTCATTTATTAATTAATTAGTTTTTATTAATTAATTAGCTAATTTCAATTTATGGGATTTTATAATTTCATAAATCTAATTTGGATTTGTGAGGAATATTGATTTATTAATTGAATTAATATCCTCCTAATCTCACCTAATTTCCATATCCCTTAATTGAGGATTCACATCCCTATTAAGG
>MU224601.1:911749-944665 GCA_018584345.1 Thuja plicata
TCTCCCCCATTTCATGCTTCCAAGCATCTCACCAACCAAAATTTGCATTTATGCAAGGATTTTGTGCAATCTCACCAAATTGTATCTCATTTTCTATAAAATGGGTGCATTTCTATCATTCAAGGTTAGAACCACGAGATTCTTGAGAACTTCAAGAACAACTATCTCCTAGTATTTCTCATTATCAATCCAAGCTTTCAAGGTCTTTGTGAAATTGTGTTTGTCAAAGAGAAACATATCAACCTCTATGGAGAAGAAAGGAGACCATTAGAACTACATTTGAAGGGAGTTTGTTTGTGTTATCTTGCATATATATCAACTCTTGTTTCAAATGGTTTTAATGTTAGATTAGTTAGGGTAGCATATTGTTAGGGTTTGTGGTTACCTAGATGTGCCTTCTAACCCCTTTTTTGGTCTTATAGTACTTTCTTTTGTAACCCTATAGCTATCAGAACTTGCAGACTACTTGATATATAACTATTGCAAATGAGATCTACATTTTTTTCTTTCTTCAGGATTAATTGTTGAAGGTTGTTATGATTACACTAAATACATCAGTTTGACATAGTTTTGTATTTTGATCTCAACATGATTCTACGTTTCATGTTATCTCTTTAATTGGTTTCAATTTAAATTTCACATGATTCAGCATAAAATTACTAATCAGACTTGTGTTTACAATCAATCTTAAATGGGAAAATAGGGCAGTATTATGATAGTTTATTTTTTCTCCTTATGCCATCAACATCTCAATAATCTTATAAATCTTATTCATGTGCTAATATTTTTTTAGATAGTTGTTTAGTCACATATTATAGGGATGTGTATATTTCATATTGATGATAGAGTGGCAGACTTGGTTTCTTATTCTCCCTCGAGTATACTTATTCATTTCTTGGTTTTGAACTTCTACTGGTATATCTCCCCTTGTTCCAAATAGGGGGAGAAATGTTACTGTATTTTTCACCAAGGACATAGGGGGATTTAACTTCTCCACACCTTTGTTGTCCTTTTTTCCCAAATACATTGACTGTATGGCACTATTATGATGATTATTTTAGGGTTTTCTCATAGTGGTTTGGATTGGAATCATAGTGGTGTGGATTGGAACATCTTGTATCATCGGTATCATTGGACATCATACTGCACATGACATGTTACTTTCAAGTGTGTTATCTTCAGATTTGGAGTGATAAGTTTAAGTTTTCAAGTTTATATTATTTTGGATTTAATCAAGATTAATCAGTGCATTTAAGATTTTGGTATTGCATCATGATTAGTGAAGAATTATAGCATCTTTATTATCATTCATCTTTTCAACATAAGTAACATTATTCAAGTATGAATGATCAGGTTGTCTATATCAATGTGTAAGTTGAATATAATTATTCATTACATTTATTTGATACACTTGATTATTATTCAGTTTGAGAGTATTCTTAATTGTCATAGGGATACACATGATCATCACCATGGAAACATTAATTATTATGTTCAAGATTGAATGTCAATTGCATATGGTAATGATAAAGTGGCATCAACTATTTATTTTATTGTGTCACTAAATGTGACCATAGATTCCACAAGTTATTGTGCTAGGTATGCATTATGGAAAGCCCCCCTAGAAATTCTTCATAGGGAAGATTTGTTTCAAAGTCTTGTAAATAACACAACACTTAGTACATTGTACTAAGTGTGTGTTGAATAATGGAGCATTAAGGATAATGCCTTCCTTATTGGATTTGTTTGTTATAAAGATGAATTTAATATATAATACCACTTTGACATTCATATTATGAAAAATGTTGTATATTTGGGTTTTATTTTCCAAACCCTAGCTCTCTTGAGCTCGGGCTCTACCCGTTAGGGCATGGAAGTTGGAAACCATTGTTTTAGTTTCTTAGGTGGTCACCAATGTACTTTGTCAAAATATGTGACAATGAATTGGTTTGTATTATTAGAAATTTTGACAGTTGCAGTTGTGAACTTAAGACGGTATGGAGTTAGAGTATACGAGATTTGACAAAGATTTATATATGTTATTTGACACCAGGTGTTCTTGTTTCATTATATTTTGTTCTTAATCCTTTAACTATGTTTATTATTATGTTAAAATCTTTCATATATCTTTGGTTACATGTCATTATGTATGATGTTTATTTTTAAGTTTCATTTTCTCTACATAGAAACCCTTATCGGGTTTGTCATTGTTTAACCCATGTTTGAGAAAGTTTGATGAATCTTAATTCATGGGTTGAGTTGGTTGATAGTTTTTTATAAACATCTGGGTATTGATGTATCTTGGTTCTTTCTCTAATATGAGTCATTATGCTTCAATTTTGACATACATTAGTTTTATTCTTTGTTATTTTAAACCCTAGTTATGGGTTTGAGTTTTTCAAAGGAGATAAAATGTATTTTTTTCACTATGTGATGCTTTAGTCGTACATACATGACATTGGTTGTTTTGTATTTTTTTATCCTTGTTCTCACATAGTCTGTGACCATTAGTGTTAATCTTGTTTTCTCAAGTATTATCTAACTATTGTCATGTAAGGTTTTTGTTGTCAAACCCAAGTATAGTTATGTTTTTGTGTCAGTGTTAAATATTAAACCTGAGTGTGGAAGAGAGTTTTAATGATCATGGTCATATAGTATTGGTTATGTCTACATTATATATGCATGGTCTTTACCCGAGAGTGAACCATGGTGAATTTTGTGATGAGTGTTTTGAATACAAGTACTATCTTGTATTCGGGTATGCAGTTATAGTATACTATTATGTGAATTTGGTAACAGTGGTTAAGGTATTAGGTTTTTGAAAATAATTTATGACAAGAAGTAAAGGTAGAATCAGAATTATCTATTTGACCAATATCATTGTTTATGACAAAGATATTATTGTTTATATACAAAAGCATAATATTGAAGGTTTTTATTAAAGTTTTGAATAAGGATTAGTAATTATGATGTTGAATCAGAAGCATAATATGAAAACATGTTTACATGTTATGAGACATTTAAAAATATTTGAAATCGGTTCCCATGAATTAGTTTGAGATTCGGTTCAACAATGTTGTAATATTCTAAATATTGAGTAGAGATAGATTGATGTAACTATGCAGACAGAGAGGGATTTTGATCTTTGATGAAATACTTTAATACTACTTGTGCACAATCAGATACACTGATCAAAAATACTTAATTGAAGAGATAGTTATTAGAAATTATATTAGATTATTCAACACAAAGTTCTATGTGTGTTCAATAGTGTATGGTAGAAAGGTATAGTGACTATAAGAAGATCTGATTTTCTAACTTTGTATGTATGATAAGTTGTAAAGAGTTGTAAAGCCAATGAGGTACAAAATACAATCAATGAGATAGCATTGTTAGTGAGATAGTCGTACAGCCAGTGAGGCAGATTGTAAAAAGATATTTCAGATTAAGCCAGTGAGGCACTTCGAGTGGTTTTATTCTCGAAGAGCATTTCCACTCGAGACATATATTGTGTTATAATTTTATGTGCATGTCTTTCTTTATGTTATTGTATCCATTCAATTGACTTTAGTTTGATGAACAATAATTTATTAAATGTTTGAAGATGATAAGTTGATGATCATCAAAATGCAAAAGTGAATGCAAGACATTAAATCGGTTAATGTATTGTATTTTCATTGATGTCAACTTGATATGTTTTGATTGGTCATACACATATTGTCATAGACTTCAAGAGTTGAAGAGACAAATTTTATGTTATCGGTAAAACATAAAAATCCAGTATACACCGAGTGAGAGTAAACACCGACGGACAGTGCACACCGATGGATAATGTACATCGAGTATCACAGTAACTGAGAAAATGTTACTGAGAAAGTGTCACTGATCAGTTCATAGTGTATACTGAGCACCATAGTAACTGAGCATAACTTGAGTGGTCACCAAGTGTAACTGAATTCAATGACCGAGATAACTAAAGATGATCATTGATCAGAACTGAACATAGAGAACGACAAAAACACTTAGCTGGCAGGAGCTATATTTAGATTGACTAGTTGATTTCTTTATTTTCATTGATCAGATGAACTAAACCAAAGTAGGAGATTTAAAGCACACTTTATTCACAGATAAAAAGGATATATTTTGGGAATAAAATCGAAGGAGAGATTTACGGATTAAAGCAAGCATGGCGAGCTTTATAGATCAAGAAGTGATCTACGATGGAAACAAGGAGATTGAACGGCTAAATCATGTCTATATAAAGAGACAAGGAATTAATTATGAAAGAGAGGAATGTTCAATATAATTTTGATGAAGATAGAAGTCTTCATGCAGATCTGATCATATAGGCTGAAGAACATAGCCAAAGAATTATGCAAATACCGAGCAACATAGAACACAATATTCACCGAGCAGAAAGAACAAAGATGGGAGAAAAGGAACTAAAGTGAACATTGATCAGAGAGGTATTAATGGACTAACAATAGATTTGAAAATCTGAACGTTAAAGTTGTATTGTTGAACAGATCATTTACTATTTTAGTTTAACCATTGACTCAAAAAATCTCTTAACTGAGTGGGATTTAACCATCCTTATTGTATTGAGATACTCAAGAGTATCAAAAGGTTTTCTTGTTGACAACATAGTGAATGCTAGGTCAAAATACAAAATATTATTTTTGAATCCTCTAACAAGGTCGCACTTCAAAACCTTATGCTAGGTTGTAACCTTTAACAAGGTTGGCTCTTCATCGAGCTCACTTCAGAAGAGTGAAAATTTTGGGTTACCAGTCCCAAGTGGTTTTTTCCTTAACAGGGTTTCCACGTTAAAATCCATGTGTCAGATGTGTATTTCTTTCATTGCATTGATAGTTTACTTTACACATTACTAAAACTGGATTGGTCGGTAAACACTATGTTTAATTGTTGCTACTCGGTAAAGGCTAGAAAAAGATAAATAGTATATCTTACCGAGTAGTATATATTTGTTAGAATTACATAAGGCATACATCTTGATGGACTGAAAAATAACTAGAGGACGTTATATATGAGATATAATTTTTGGAATTATTTTTAAGGCCACTGATTCACNGATTCCCCCCCCCCCCCCCCCCTCTCAGTGATATTATACTCCAATAGAATATCCTAATAAAAAAAGATAATATTCAAAGATAATCTTATGAAAAGAAGAAATAATAAAATATAGTTTTTTCCTTCGATACATATTCTTTTTCTTAGTAATAATATTTAAATATATATATTTTTTAAAAATTAAGCGATGCAAAATAATTATAATTGATTTTGATCGATAAAAACACCATATTTTGTTGGTGAATACAAACTTCCTAATTTTAATATGGGACCCTTCAAAGGCCCTATTGTTTCATTTTTCCAAATCGATCCTCCTAGCATTTCAACTCATAATATCCAACATAGTTTAGGATGTGTGCAAAAAAACTTTGAGATCCATGATAAATCTATAGAATATTTTGATTTCAAAAATCATCCTTTGTCAACATCCTCTCCTTTATCATTTAACATTTCTTCTACACCTAGAATTAATCAAGAGATCATTTTGTCTAACCTTCTTTGGGCTAAGTTGATTAGTTGACCTAAACAAAAAAGAAACATACTCAAAACCTTGTGAATCTTCCCTTTTGCATGTACCATTGATATCATGACCACCCTATTAATGAATGTCAATATTTGCATTACAAAATTTAGAAACTCATTTATTATAACATCATTCACATAACATGTCATAATGAGTTAGTTTTCAATTATGATTATTTCAAATAAAATTTAAGTTCCTATTATGTTGCTCCACACTATGTGACATTGTTAGCCTCTCCATTGGTGGCTCATTGTCATTCATGGTGGTACAATGTTACGTGTGAGATCATACTTTTCAAGTAACATAATAGTCCTTTTTATCCTTATCTCTATCTCCACAATTGGGGGGCAAGAGTAGTATGTTAATCTTTCATCCTTCTAAGGATCCACTTTTCCCTTGGTTAAGTGGATTTTTCTTTTATTATTTGATACGCAAGATTACATAGAATTTTTGGTTTACATTACGGATTCTCTCTTATACAAGAGGTATGTATCCTTGATCATGACCGCTTCCTTGTTCACAATTGGGTATCCTTGTAAACAAATCCCTTACCTTGGGACTAAAAGTGTGTCATCCTTCATTAAGAATCCCTTTACCTAGCAATATTGAAGGTGTGAATTCTTCCCTTCTAGTTCTAGGTATATTTTCAACATCCTTCAAAAGGATCCCTTTACACATTTTTCTTGGTATCTCTTGGCATTCCTCCCTTCCTCGACCTCATAGGAGTTGTGACCTCTTTTATTAGATTGGGTGTTTCTTGTGGGATACCTTCTTGGTCTTAAAGGTGCTTTATTATTATTATTTTCCTTAAGATGTCAAAATATTACCATTTTGTCATCTTAAGGAGGGGCATATATGACCTCCTTATTGCAAATATTTTGTTTAAGTTTTAAGTATTTTATGTAGAGTAAACTAGCATAATAAAACTTCCTAGGGCTATATCATTATCCTTTATACATTATCAATAGGATCTCCTTGAATACAATGCTTTCCTTGGTTACCCTTAGGAGTGGTTGAACTAGAATAACACAACTTTCTAGCCCATTTGACCTCTCCTTTGCATAAAATTTCAAGATTGGTTGACCAACATAATACACTTTTCTAGACCATTCATCCTCTCATGTGCATATATTTTATGAGTTGAATAGCATGCGCTAGACCATAAAATTCCTCTTTTCATTCTCTTTTATGGGTGTAACTAGAATAACACAATTTTTTAGAGTATTTTCCCCTCTTCTCTCTTTTTTCTCTCTCATGGATTACCTAGCACAAAACAACTGGCTAGCCCATGGCATCCATGATTTTATTATTCTCTCCATCATGATTCCATAACATAACACACTTTTATATTTGAATGGATCATGGATTTTTATCTTATCTTTTATGTGTTCTCTTTCTCTTTCCATTTGACCACTTGTGCTTTTGCAATAACTTTTCCAGTATGATACAAGTGGTGGAGATATTTTCTTTAATGAGGTCTCTTCAACTAGTTGACATAGAATCTTATAAAAATTTAGGATTTTTCCTTTGTTTTATATGTCCTTGCATATGGATTTACAAGCTAGATCCTTGATTTGGGGACTTGTGTCCTTAAACTTAGAGATATCCTATCTTTTTGTAATTTTCTGATGATCTTCATCTTTCTCTCTCTTTCTTCTACTTTATCATGAGCATGAGGTAGAATCATACTCCTACTAAACTAGGCAATAAATGTACCATCCTAAAAATTTGCACCCTTAATTAAGTACTTATTTTAGCCCCATTTTAGTGTGTATGGGTTCCCACATTGATTTCACGTTCTCCTAACACTCATTGGACCTTTAAGTTAACCTGATAAGTCCTTTATTGATTCAATTTCTTCAAAACTCAAGGTAAGCCCTTATTTTTAAGTGTGCTCCTCTATTTTTCCTCCAAAAAAATAATTCATTTCATCCCCTAGGCCCTATATCATTATTAGTGGCCTTTTTAACCTTTATGAACCCTGAAACAAGATGTAATCTGAATCCCCACATTTACACATCCTCCAGAGCCTATAAAATAATTTTGAGCTCTAACTTCTAGGTGCAAAATGCTCCAAATGTTATAAACCCAAGTATATAATGTTCTATACATTATGAACCAAAAAAAATTGGCCCAAATTTCTAAGAGGGGACCTATACAAAGAATGGATGTGGGATTTAGATTTGTGGTTGGCCCGAGTAAGGTTAAATCCCAAAAATTTTGTGAGAAGTATATAAATCCCATACTTATCCCTATTTTGGATCCAAGAGGTAAATCTAAGTAATCAATCCAAGAATCAAATGCAAGCAATTGAGAATACTAGAGAAAGTAATCAAGGTCATCAAGCAATTTAAGGAAATTCAAGTGCAAACTATTAGGATTAAGTAATACTGAGAGGGGGTGAATCAGTATTACAACACTTTAAACTTCAACTAATTAAACTACAACTTAACCACATAATTTTTGAAATGAAAAGAATATAAGCACACAAAACATAACTCATAACACCATGAATTATTGTCAAGGAAACCCTGGCCAAGGGAAATCCTCGGTGGGGATGGTACCCACAAATATGCACTACAAGTATATTGTCCCTGTTAGGAGACCTAGCCCTGTTAGGAGTTGAATATTACATTAGCACATTTCCTTGTTAGAGGAATACAAAAACCCTGTTAAGGGTATACTGAGCTTACTGCTCATACAATCAAAAATATGATTCTGATACAATGCTTTTTCAAGAATGAACAATACAAGCATCTTCTATGCTCAAGTAGTTCTAGTTGTAGCTCACATCACCATCTACCTTATTCAGACATCACAATGCATCCATTCATCCGTTTGCATTACATCCATACAATCTCATCATATTTCTCTTCTCAAAATCTCTTCATATATATATATATATACATATATATCTTCATATATATATATATATATACATACATATATATACACATATATATATAGATATATATATAGATATATATATATATATACATTACCCAGTCAGCTCCCAAATACATCACAAAATAGAATTAATACTTATACAAAAAGTAATTACCAAGTTGGCGATCATACACTATCAAAACATACGTAATCCACAATCTGAATCCAACATAGCATGTTTGGACTTCACATTATACTCCCTTAATCATCACCACTATTCATTTTCCATGTATCATTGTTACTATGTATTCGCATGTCTTCATCATACTGTAACTTACTGCAATCAACACCAAAACATAAGAGACCTAACTAAAGGTCATATACATCCCAAAATAGCTTCTCCTAAGCTTGCATGTCTTTATTCATCATATACGATCTTTGTTGACCAAAACTGTACTGTTATACTATGTAATTCTACTTTTTGTACTTAGTCATTTTGCAAGCTATAACTCCAAAACTATGTATGACACCAAGAAACCATCCATACCAGATGTGTTGCCATAAATGACAACCTTCAAGTGTTCTAGAACACTCCTAAATGAACCACTTGCCAACAATCTCTCCCTTTGGCATGGATGGAAACACTTACTGAAAAATGACTAAGTGTTAATACCAAAAAGAAGATATACACAACACTCTTTATCTCCTTTATATATCTTATCTACTCTATACATTTTTCATATCTACTCTTCTCCCTCTTTGACATCAATGGCAAAGGTATGAAAAAATGTAGAATACATAACAAAATTATTCCACTACTTACCAAATAGTTTATACCTTCTTTAATGCATCTTGGAATGAGCTCTCCAAGATCTTCACTTCCTTTGACCAAGTCCTCACCAGTATCTGACTTCCATAAATCAGCACATTTGGTGCAAAAGAAGATGTCTTTGATGCCTTTAGCTTAGTAGGCATATGTTCGGTGAGGGACTGCGATGTCTTCTTCATGTCATAAAGATGTGTCTCAAGAATTGATAACTTATGAGTGATTAAACTCTTCAGCATACCAAGTATTCCCACAAATCTCCCTTTCTTTGAATCCTAAACACTTATTTTGTCCAATATCCTAGACACTTCTCTATCTAACTCCAATATAGAGTGTGAAGAGGTCTCACAACTGTCCATTATCTTGTCTAGAGTTAGTCTATCCTTTGTTATTATTTAATCAATGTTATTCATGTGTCTGGTAGGATTTATACAATAACTATATAACTTCCTTCCATGTAATACACAACTCTTTGCCTGAGATATGGTTTTTTTTCCATGTGCCCAAGTCCCATGAGATAGACTTACATATTTCTTCCAACTTCTTTTCAAGGCACTTCTTCTCTACTTTCTCTTCAGCGATCTTCTCCAAGGACTCATAGTGATTGTCAAAATAATCCAATACCCTATTAAATTTCTCTACATTTTCCTTTGATTGGACAGAAAAAGGTATAGTTAGGAGTTTGTTGATAATATCAACTGCTCTTTCCATTACCCTTGTCTTTTTCTCACTTTTCTGCTCAAATCTCTCTTTTGATTTAGTAAATGAAATGAAGGATAGCTTCATCAAATCATACTCACCCATACTCTTAACATTAGTGCTCAGAGTCTTATCTCCACTTGCCAATAATAAAGATGAAGAAACAAATGCATGAGTTTCTTGTTTCTCTTCAACTTTATCCATTGTTTCTTTCACTGCATTAACTTTGCTCACTTTCCATTCTTCTTACTCTGTCACTTCTAGATCAACTTTTCCTTCAATTTTGGTATCCTTCTCAAAAGGATCATTAACATCCTACAAGGTGTCCAAAGACACATGCACACTGGAAACAAAGAAATTTGGTTTCTTCACAGTACTCATAAATTGACTAGTGTCTTCGCCCAATGATTTGTCAAGACTTATTTTTGCCATCCTTGATGACTCACCTCTTTCAATAGTTTTAGGCTTAGTATCCTTTGGTGGTGAGAACTTCTTAGGTTCAGTATCCAGCAAAGCCTTATCCATAGCCTTTTGTGTTTCCTCATTCACTTCATCATACATTCTACCCATTATCTTTACCAATCTTGACTTAGTTCTTAGAAAAGTTTTTAAAGCATTCAAGATCTTCTCCATTTCCTTAACAGAAATAATAGGTAACATGTCTTCAATTTCTTGTACTCTAACTGCTTCATCTTCTATCTATGCTAACTATTTCCTTATTTCCAATTTCTCATAAAGTTCTTCAAGTATACTACCTTCAACTTTTAACAAGTTCCTCTTAACAGCAATCAACTTATTTATTACTATGTCTTCAATCAAATGTTTATCAGATTCCTCATACCTCTCATAGTATCTGGACAAGGTATTAACTTTTCCTTGCTCAACTATTCTCTTCTCTAGTATCTTTATGTTGGGTTTCCAGAGATGTTTCACATCTAGACTCTTCTCTTCTAATTTCTTTTCTTATCCTTTCTTCTCTTCTTATTTATTCTCTTCTCCTTATGTCCTTTGTCTCTTAGGTGGATAGTTCTATCTAGTGGATCTTTTGTTCCTTCTCATAAATTCCCTTATTTTCTCTTCGTGTGATGTTCTCTTAGGTGGTTTAGGTGTAGTTTTAGATATGTCAATCATACTAGAGGGTGGAATGATTACCTTCTCAACTTCTAGAGATGGAAGGGTTGCAGGGGTAGTGCTTGCCAATCTAGAAGTACTTTCTATTATCTTCTTCCTTACCTCTTTCATCTCCTCTTTTTTAATACTATCCTTGGTTGCTAGAGATAATCTACCAAGTTTTTTGCTTTCCTCTTTCTTACACCTCTAGTTTGTTCTTCCCTTATCTTTTTTGACTTCTCTTCATAGGCACCCCATATTTCTTTAGATAGATCAATTTCTAAGGATAGAATATGTTCTACTTGCTTGGTCAAGACCTCATAAATGACTTCATAGCATAGAGGATAACACCACTTATTTCTAGGTTGTACTGCCTCAAAGAAAATAGAATCAATTTCAACCATGAAATAGATTGAATCTTTATATTTTTCTACCAATGCCTCAGGGATCCTCATTATTTCCTTCATCTATCTCTGAAATATTTTGATCATCCCAAATAAATCACCATCAACCCATGTGTTATTTTTTCTTTTATAGCTCTGTGTGATCTGAATTCTAGTGGGTTCACTATCCTTCCAAGCTCTAGGGTGCATACCAGGAAAGTTATGAACAATGTGGATATAGATGTGTATCAGTAGAGATCCAAACCTAAATTCTTTTGACTTGTCCTTCTTGATTTGATTCACATTCTCCAAACACTATCATGTAAGTACTTCACAAAGGTTATACTTAACGTTTTCCTTAACCATTTTATATGCCATCAAAATCACTCCTGCTAATACTAAGTTAGTTTGGTTGCTATAATGCAGTTTATATCCTAGAATCATTGAAATCAATCTAACATCTTTCTTAAATATATCATTAACTATCAATGCTCTCATCCCATCATTAATGTGTTAGGGTTTCCACAATTTTCTTTGTGTTCTTCTCTACAACAGTAATGACTCTAGAATTATCTAATCCTATTATACTATGAATCAATTATCTACACAAGCTGATCTCCAAGCCAAAAAAAATGATCGTGAACTCTGCTCAAAATGATCTTAATCCATTCCTCTTCGTCAAATTTGTAAATTTTAGTCATCCACATGATACTAAGGTTCTCAAGATTCACAAACTCATCTTTCATTTTACCATCTACTCCAATCATTTCTTTCATCTCTTTATAGATCTCAAAGTCTCCCAGAGACTCATACTTATAGTGAATGTAAGCCCTAATATCTTTGACATGTAGAATGTCATAGGGTGCTTGTGAAAATGCACTTTTCAAATCACCCTTAGTTGATTTGAATAGGTGTTTCTTAAACTTATACCTAGGCCTTTTAGTGACATCAAAAATAAATGGAGTATCCATAACCAAAGCTTCAAAAACTATCTAAATACCTTTTATCTGATGATTTGTGAATTTCTACTTCGATCAAACGCGCAACACACTT
The DNA here is from genome assembly GCA_018584345.1 of Thuja plicata. Classification (NCBI taxonomy): domain Eukaryota; kingdom Viridiplantae; phylum Streptophyta; class Pinopsida; order Cupressales; family Cupressaceae; genus Thuja; species Thuja plicata. The sequence continues at coordinate 924,321 of MU224601.1, forward strand.
TCTTCTTTGCTTCTAAACTTTGTTCTCCTTAGGCTTTGTTCTTTGAATGATGTCTAAATAAGTTCTTTTGAATGATCTTATACTTCACTATGTAGAGAAATGACACAATTCCCAATAAACTCATCTCTTCATATAATTCAGTCGATTAACAATCTGGAAATCACAGGATATAGATTATCAGGCAATGTGATCTCAGATATAAGTTCCTTAACATCTCTACATACTCTCCCTAAGCTCGCAAAAGCTAACTCCTCATAATCAGGGGTTGGATAGATTTCTGATGTTCCTTCCAATGCTCCCCGTAAGGCCATGCTTGGCCATCTAGGTTGATGTGGCAATGTAAGCATCCAGCAAAGGCTCAGTAGCATCTACTCACTCTCCCTAAACCAATACCTCACTTGTTTATTTTACCTTCTATACCTTACCATTGTTTTCATCTTCTGGTTTTCTGAAATGACTCTTGAATTCATCCATATATTCTGCAAAACTCTTACCAGTATCACCAATGTTCTTATTTATAACAATAGGAGGTGGTCCTATTCTGTTATCAGTTCCGTTGTATCGATAAAAATTTTCTATATGTCCTAGATTTTTGCATTTGTAGCATGTAGGAGGTGGTCTGTTCTGATTAACCTTCAACTTACAATACTTTGTGATGTGCCTATTATACACTAAATTTTGTACCATGTTAAGTGCTTGAGCCTAACAATATATTATAACATGGGAATCACTTCTAGGTTGTGGAACCTCTACTAACTAAAGTGAAGCCTCTGGATTCTAGGTCGATTCCTCATGGATAATCACCTTATTTTCTTTTAAACATGAAAGTAAACTTGGAAGGAAAAGGGATATAATGATAACTAAATGGAAATGAAAGAAAATCAAATTTAACCTACTAGGTGATGCACCAAAGGTAACTTCAATCATAACACAGTGACCAAAACTAGCATGAAAGTTCCTAGATCTAGTAGAACACAACTTCCTGAATAGGCTTGCATAAGTATTTCACAGAGAGGTCTGAAATAGAAAGAGGTTATTCAAGAAAAGAGAAGATTTCACAAACAATAGAATATCCAAGGAAATAGACATAGATTGTGACCTACAAACAAACAATCACTTCAGAAAATAGGAACAGGAATGAGACAAAATGACAAGGGATGAACAAAATCCACAAGATCATCTAAATCAGATCATCCGCAGCAGTGCACAAAGATGTAGAAAGAAACAAGGATCAAGAAATCCAATATTTTCTCTAATGTTAACCACTATATTATGCCTCATATAAGAGAAATACAAACAAGAAAAATCTTGAGGATAGAGAAAATGTCAAAGAAAACCTTTGCATAATCTTGAATTCATTGAGAAATTACAACAACATGAAAACCTGAGGGAAGAGAAGATGCCACAGAAAGTCTTGCATAGGCTGAAAAACCTCTAGCTAAAAAATCTCTAAAGCTACTTATATACAACCTCCCCTAGCACATAGGCTCGGGAGTCAATCCATCCGATCAGTTAGGGCATAATTATGGTTATAATAGATATTCAATAAACAATGCAAAAATCCTAAACCAGTCAAGTCTGCTCATCAATGCGCTTGGGAAATAGCTCAAAAGATCAGATACAGTCATGAATACATCTTCCATGACCATTAATTTGATCAACTAGATCAAATCGGTCCATATACCCAATCTGCAAGTTGAAAATGTTGCCATCGCCATGAAAACCCTGAGAAACAGCATTTAAATATTTAAATTCAAATCCAAACGGTCATGGGTGGCGCAAAATGCCCAATCAATGGCCCAAATTTCAAACTTTACTACCTTTAAAACATGACCATCGATCTTCCTTAAGCTACCCACGAGCACAGGATTGGATCTGCCACACGGTATGCAGGCGTAATACCTTAAAGGTTATACATCCTCATCTTTATGATCAAGGCTTTACGCCCACCATCCGATCTTCACGAACTTTCTTTGCCTTTACTGCATTTAACCTGGGATGCATGACATCATCTTTGCCACATGTCATCACAACTTGATGGCTTAAATAGTAAATGTCAAGCATCTTGTCTTCAAGGCAATGCGCTATCCATCCGATCAAATAAGACTTGACCAGTCTTTACTTTACCTTTGATTGACTAGCCTGGCCCCCCCATGAACATGTGTCTTCAAGGTGTAACACCTTAATGGATAGATCTCGAGCACTTTGGAATCAAGGCTTTACACCTACTGTTGGATTAAAAGAAACTTTCTCAAAGACTACCCTACCGTAGATGGGTCCAAGCTCTAACAACTTTCCACTCGTTGATAAGGCGTAATGCCTTGATCATTAGATTTTGATCATCTTTTCTTTAGGCCTTTACACCAACCGTTGGATTGAATGTAACTTTCTCAAAGATTACCTTTACCTTGGTTACAAACTACAGGTCCCACTTGGTCAAAAAAGACACATTTCATTCAAGCTTAATGGCTTGATTACTAGATCTCACGCACTTCGGCTTTAAGCCTTTAAGCTGACCGTCTGAAAAAACTAAACTTGATTGGTCTTTACCTTGTCTCTAGACTCATCTAGCCCCACTAGGAAAGTGTGCCATCTTTTTGCACACTCTCCATCCCTGAAAGAATATACCTTGATTCCCGGCGCATGAACAATAACCATCGATATTAATCCTTGCTTCTTTAATCGCGTACTTGTAGCACTTCTGACTTGATATTTAACCATGTGCGAGTGAGAAATGACCACACATAACCTACAACATAGACCTCATTGCACACCCGCACAACAAAAGATGCTAAGTGGTTTATCTTAGTGAGTGAGTGATAACATTTCTGATAACCCCATCTCTCACTCGCACAGTCAAGTCAACATTCCACAAGACCATCACGACTGCATGACCACACAATGATTGTTTAAGAAATATAGCGTGACTGCGCAACTAAGCATAAAAGTGACTTCTTGAAGGCAACTTAAAATCATGTGAATAATAGGAACCTTAAGTGGCAGAAAAATTAATGAAGAAATATAACAGCCACCAAGGAGTTAGGGTTTAAGAGGCTCTGTAAGGGTTTTTTACATTTGAAGGGTTTAGAACCAGACCTAGAACATGCAGAGAGCCAGGTAAAGGCCAGGAATTAGGTGCAAAAACATACAAGTTGGGATCTACCCTTGTGGGAGCCTCATTTACTCCACTTGTAGCCAAAATTGCATAGGAAAGTAAATTTGGGTAACATTGCCCAAAGTTATTGCATTTGTAACATGTGATCTTAGTTGTTGTTTCTTCCCTAATGTAATCTTGTTTGATTCTTGATTGGTCAGGTTTCCTACATTCTTCTTTCTTATGTCCATATGCATGACAATTTTTACAATAGTTATTAAAGGATTTGAAAGCGGCTTTACCTCTGCAGTCAATCTTCATGTGTCTAAATTTGTTGCATCCAAAGCATCTACCTCTGAAAGGTTTGATCTGTTCTTTAAGTTTTTCAAGAGTAGGTCTTTTTCCATCAATCTTCACTTCAGATTTGTCTTCCCATGTCTTTGAACATTTAGCTTCATTGAAGCCAACTCCATTCATGTCTCCTTTATGTTTTTTTCCTATCTCTTTGTTCATCGATCAAGTCACTGCTCATGTGAAGTTTCTCAATATGTTTCTTAGCCTCAACCAGTTCTCCTTTTATGATCTGATTTTATTTATCTAATTCCATATAATTTTCCTTGTAGTGATCAAGTTCAGTCTTCATTTGTCCCATCTGAAAATTAGCATCTTCTAAGGTTTCTTTAATTTTGTTTCTATCATCCTTTACCTGTTGAATTTATTTAGCCATCTATAGTGACGTAGTTACATGATCAAGCTTCAAATTATCTTTCTCTTGTTCAATCTATTTTATCTAATCTAATGTTTCATTGTCTAAATCTTATTTTATCTTATCCATAAGATCTTTTCTTTTATTTCTATAAATTTCAAGTTGTTCTTTCAGTTTCTTGATGAATCCCTTTGCTCTTCTCAATTTGAATTTTAAGTCACCATTTTCTTCTTTAGCTTTATCAAGGTCTTCAAGTGCTTCTTCAAATTTTTCCTCCAAACTTTCAGAATCCATTTTGATCTCCCTTAAGTTGTTAAGATTTCTCTCCAAGGGCCAATAGATATGATACCAATTCTTAGGATTAATTAATACTGAGAGGGGGGTGAATCAATATTACAACACTTTAAACTTAAACCAATTAAATTCCAACTTAACCAGATAATTTCTTAAATGGAAAAAACATAAGCACAAAACACATAACTCATAACACCATCAATTTTTTTCATGGAAACCCTGGCCAAGGGAAAACCCCGGTGGGGATGGTACCCACAAATATGCACTAAAATTATATTGTCCTTGTTAGGAGACCTAGCCCTGTTAGGAGATGAATATTACATTATCACATTTCAATAAAAAACCCCTGTTAAGGTATACTGAGCTCACTGCTCATACAATCATAAATATGATTATGTTACAATGCTTTATCAAGAATGAACAATACAAGCATCTGCAATGCTCAAGTAGTTCTAGTTGTAGCTTACATCACCATCTGTCTGATTTTGATCAGCATCACAATGCATCGATTCATCCATTCGCATTACATCCATACAATCTCATCATACTTCACTTCTCAAAAGCTCTTCATATATATATATATATATATCTTATTACATTACCCAGTCGGCTCCCAAATACATCACAAAATAGAATTAATACTTATACAAAAATTAATTACCAAGCCGGTGATCATACACTATTAAAACATAGGTAATCCAAAATCTGAATCCAACATAGCACATTTGGACTTCGCATTATACTCCCTTAATCATCGTGACTGTTCATCTTTCCTGTATCACTGTAACTCTATCTTCGCATGTCTTCATTATACTGTAACTTATTATGATCAATACAAAAACATAAGAAACCTTAACTGAAGGTAATATACATCCCAAAATATCTTCTCCTAAGCTTGCATGTCTTTATTCATCATATACTATCTTCGCTGACCAAAATTGTACTACTATACTCTGTAATTCTACTTTTTGTACTTAGTGATTTTGCAAGCTATAACTCCAAAATTGTGTATGACATGAGGAAACCATCCATAAAAGATGTGTTGCCATAAATGACAACCCTCAAGTGTTTCAGAATACTCCTGAATGAACCACATGCCAACACAAATAAAGCTACATCAAGTTTCAAGATCCATCCAATCCTAGCATAAATTATTATTCTCAAGCACCCAAGGTGGTTTTCTCCCTAGATCAAGCTTTTTTCCCCATTGGAGGTCAATAAAAAAGATTTTCTATCAAGAAGGAGTGATCAACCTATGTGTCTTCTTCTCTTTCTTCTCCTCACTTCAAAATTAGTGAATTACAACATCTATCACACAAGGTTTTGTCTTTTCATGAGCTACTGTATAAATATATTTGATCAAATTTTAAGAGGCATCTGCATCTCAAAGGTATGAGCTACTTCATTTATCAGATTTTATAACTACTTTATGTTAGCATACTTTAATATCTCTCATTGTATTTCAAGGTTTATTCCTAAATAGGGGTTTTATTGAGGCAAACCCCTATATTCAACCTTCTTCCCTATTTCCCTATGTGCAGGTACAAGATAGGAAGCTTTAATTGCATATCTGCATCCTAGAGACCATGAAAATGATCTTCATGAAGTTTAGCATGAAGTTTAGAACAAAGTTATAGGGTGAAAAACATTCCAGACGTTACGCAACTAGGTGTTGAACATTACAGACATTTTGCACCCTCAAAATCAGGCTCATATTTTTAGGATAGCAGGCAGAAAGGTTACAGAGCCCAAATCTGGAAGTACAATTATTTTTGAAACTCTGACAGTCGGAAAAACAACAAAATAATCTTTATCATCAACATTCCATTTCTATGTGCATAAAACTCATTTTCATTCTTTCATAAGCATTTCCATTTTCAGATTTAGGTGATTTAAGCGATTGTTAGTCCTCTCACATTCGTCTCCTTTCTCAATTCTAAGCAACAAAAAGAATAGAAACCCCTAAGACCCCAATCTGGTATTAGCATCACTTCATCTCTTCTTTTGGTGTTGATCTAATTTGACTTGAGGAGGCTTCATATCATAATATTTCTTAATAATTGAAGAGAGTTTAGACCCTACTAGGTTATCCCCATTTTCCATTGCATAGATACCAATAATTGAGCACTTGTGGATGATGAGAAGGGGGGTGAATAAGCATATATTGAAAATTAACCATTCATTCCATTTATACATGTGTAGAATTAAATAAAATATACATAAAGAAAAACAAACAAGGACATCATGATTTTTATGTGGAAAATCCAATGTGGGAAAAACCATGGTGAGAACTATCTCACTATAAGAAAATTGATGGCAAATTTTTAGGCTCTTGATCAAGGAAGCTCGCTACTCCTAATTTGGACTTTTAAGATAAGATGTGCAACCTTAGAGAAATATAAAATGGACTTGAAAAATATTAAAGATCACTACTTAAAGGAAAGATACAAATTATTTGATTATAATTGATACAGAAAAAATGAATGGAGGATCCAAGAATGGACAATCTGAACCCTGATGAAACCAAAGAAACACAATGGAAACACACAACAACAACAACAAATATGAATCAACATTCTATTTATTGCAACATGTCAGGCTATAAGGCCTTCCCGGTTACGACCAATTACAAATTAATAACATTTCTGCAAGATCCCTCAAGATCCAACTCAAACCAAACCCTAGTTAGCTAGATCTATAACAATCTGGTAGAAACATCCAGCAAGATTTGAACTTGTGCACACAGGACTCCAAGAAATCTGATGTTTCTAAGCCTCAGCCACTAGCTCTACTCACCAACTCCCAACTTTATATTTTAACTTGAATCACTTTCTCTACCTCTAATCTCCCTTAATACTCTACCCTAAACCTCCTTAAATACAAGCACGGCCAAAAGTCAGCTTGTTGCAAATAAACTCGTACATTAATACATATCTAAGCCACAAGTAATCTTGCAAAAAAATATTAAATGCACATAGGATAAATATCCAAGACCCAAATAGGTACACACACATCCCCCAATGATAGATCCAAATTAAATACCGCAAGTCGGCCTCACAAATCTGAAAGAACATAATTCAGCTAGCCACACTGTTGAGCACCAGAGAAAACTTCCAAGCATTGTCAAGAAATAGTAGTGACCGAGCTCCCTCAAGCATTTCCAAACAATAGTAGTAACCGATCTCCCTCAAGTATTGACAAGCCACAACACATGTCGAGTAATAGAAGTTTGTCAAACCCTCTAGCGATGGATCCCTCCAGTGGCTGAGTCCCTTTGGTGACCAAGAAAAATTTCACCAACTGAGTTCTCCAAAAAAAGAACTCCAACATGCAATATTTCCATCTACCCCATGATGCTCCTCCATTAGACACCCCAGGATGAGGACAAGGAAGTCTCACTCTTTTCAAACCAAGTTTTTCAACCATCTCCTCAGCTACAAGGTTATCAATACTACCATCATCCACAATCACATTGTAGAGTTTACCTGCATATTTACAACAAGTTCTAAACAATTTACTCCTTTGATAAGGTTCCAGTACTTTCTTACCAAACAGTACTCACCGAGCCAACAAAGTGTCTCCTCCTTGTTTAGGTTCATTCAAGTCTTCAGCCTCATTCACCATAGTAGATCTTCGTTCACCAATCTTCTAGGAACATTCATAAGATTTTTTTCCTTCTTCACCACAATGAAAATAAGTACCCTTAAAGGAAACCTTACATGTCCTCTTCCTCGACTCAACAGGTTTTGGTTCATCTTCAGCAGTCGGCTTATCCTTGACCGAGTGATCTTGTTTATCCTTCCCCCTAGATCCACCTTGATTTTTTATTTTCAACTTATCTTCTCCCTTTAGAGCATACTGATAAGAATCCTCAACCAAATCAATCTCCAGCATACCAATCTCATCCTAAATATTGAATCTCAAACCATTCACATACCGAGCTACCTTCTCCTTGGAAATTTCTCTATGCCCAAATTGAATAGTCAACTTATATAACAAATTCTGCAACCTCTTAAACAACTCAAGTTCATATTCAGTAGGTATGAACTTGGCCTTTAACTTAGTCACCGTCAATCTCCATGTAGTGATCTTTAGTTCACCTTCTTCTTCTTCTCTATCTTGCTGAAATTCTTTCCACCAAAGACCAGCATGTCCTTTCAGCTTACTCTGTGCCAAACTTACTCTAAGTGGATCACCAATATCCTCTAACTCAAAGTATTCTTTCAATTCACCAATCCAATCAATTAGGTCTTCAGGATTAAAAGTACCTGAGAAATTAAAACATCCATCTTATGCTTCAACTTCAACTGAGTGCCATATCTATCTAACTAGACAACTCTATCATCCATAGATCTTTCTATGCGATCATTTATATCCTCTCCACTAGATCTAGTAGCTTCAAATTCTTTAGCAGCTTCCTCATAACCATCCTTAGTGCCCACGTTCTGAGGTACAACACTCATAGCCCTTATGTGATCATGTCATTCTTCATCAATTCTATCTTAGATCTGAAATCTAATTTAACCTTCTCTGTAACCCTCAACTTCACAGCATCACAAAGATCTACAATTTCCCTAGGGTCCAATCTTCTCAGAGGCATCTTCCAAGATCTTCAAAAATGCAAGGAAACAAATCACCAACTTTCTCAATCCAAGGTCCTATTTTAAACTGCCTCACCCTCGACAATTTGTCCACACACTCAAGAACTTCAAGCTCTGATATCACCTGATGCAAAAAAAATGAATGGAGGATCCAAGAATGGATAGTCCAAACCCTAATGCAACCAAAGAAACACAATGGAAACACACAACAATAGAAAATATGAATCAACATTCAATTTATTGCAACATGTCAAGATGTAAGGTCTTCTCAGTTATGGCCAATTATAAAGTAATAATAGTTCTACAAGATCCCTCAAGATCCAAATCAAAGGAAACCCTAGCTAGAAAAATCTATAACAACATGATACAACAATCTGGTAGAAACATCCAACAAGATCTGAACTTGTCCACACACGCCTCCAAGCAATCTTTTATTTCTAAGCCTTTGCCACTAGCTCTACTCGCCAACTCCCAACAATAGATTCCAACTTGAATCACTTTCTCTACCTCTAATCTCCCTTAACACTCTACCCTAAACCTCCTTAAATACAAGCATGGCCACAAGTCAGCATGTTGCAAATAAACCCTTACATTAATACATATCCAAACCATAACTCGGTCTACAAACAAATAATAAATACACTTAGGATAAATATCCAAGACCCATATAGGTCCACATGCATCACCGAATGAGAGATCCAAATTAAATACCGCAAGTCGGTCTCCCAAATCCGAAAGAACACAAGTCAGCCAGCCACACTTCTGAGCACCAGAGAAAATTGCCAAGCATTGTCAATCAACAGTAGTGACAGAGCTCTCTCAAGCATTTTTGAGCAGCAGCAGTGACCAATCTCCCTCAAGCATTGGGGAGCCACAACATGTGTCGAGCAATAGAATTTTTTTGAACCCTCCAGCAACCTAGCCCTCCAACAGTCAAGCCCCTTCAGCGATCAAGCCCTCCAGCGACCGAGCCCCTTTAGCAGCTGAGAAACAATTCACCAACTGAGTTCTCTAACAAAAGAACTCCAACATGCAGGATTTTCATCTACCCCAGGATGCTCCTTCATCAATAATTAATTATGATTGTTGAACTAATGAGAAATGCATCCTTTGCAATGTTGATTGTAGTTCATTATCCTAAGCATCTAAAACTGACTTCATTACTGCTCATCTACAAATGCAACATTCACAATTACACCACACACCATACAGAAATCCTCATTTTATTCCTTTAATTCTCTAAATGATAATCCTTTATTTATTATTTACATTAATCAATAGCATTAATCATGCTGACCTAATTACATGTAATGTGTAGATTATAGAAAATTGGCCCCAAATACTATCTCCAATGCAATGCAGAATGGAAATACAAAGTTTGGAGCATCACATCATATCAACACACCTTCCTATCATGCTCAAATAATCACCTTCAACTTTGTAAACTACTACACGGACCCAAACTACTTAGGTTAACTTTGGAAGATAGAATCACTAATGCAAGCCAACTAGACATACTCAAAACATTATGCAGACCTCCAGGAAACATGTGGATGTATGACATATCATCTCCAAACACTAATAAAATTATATTAGAGAACAACAACATACAATATTCAAATGTGGAGGAATGCAAAATATTCCATCGGTTAGGTAAATTATCTTTGCACAGATTGACACTCAGAATACCACAAAGTGTACTACAAAAAAATAGGAACATAAAACCTTAGATATATTATCATTTTTCATCCACCAGCATCATAATAGAACCACAAACTAAGATGAATAAATGTAGACCATATTACTAAAAATCTGTTTGTCATGCTATTCACTAGAACAATCATATTTATCAAAATTTGTTGCGAACATATCAATACTACATCATCTTGAATCATCACCATCAATATCTATTAATAAATGTCACCATATATTATATATGTAATATATCACTCTGAAACTAATAGGAACACAACTAATTTCATACTTTTGGACCTTAGTTGACATCAATGACAATAATTTTGACATCAATAAGTTTACCAATACATATTTGCAACAAATAAATATATACTTTCAATTTATAGAAGAGAACATACATTTGAGTATGATTAAAGTTTGTATTTTGATTTCTAAAATTGTACTAAAATGATAAATTTGGGACAAATATGTAGGTTTCAAATTTTGAAATTATGCTTGGACTTGGGTCGATCTTTCCCCATATGGTCTTGATTCCCACAACTACGATTTCAAGCTAGATACAATCAAAATGTCCTAAACATTTGTGTACCAATTGTACCACCCAAAATTATAAGCACTTGATTAGTGTACAATTTAAGGACTATTTTTCACTAACCTTAGTGTATTTTCTATAGTTGGACCTCATATGGAACTTAATGAACTCCTAAATTCAAATATAGAACCTCTTTCTCCTCTATATTTTTTAAAATCAAGGCTCGCACATATTTCTAAGTGTGCTCCTATATTTTTCCTCTAATCCTATAATTCATTGCATCGCCTAGGCCCTATACCATTATTAGTGGCCTTTTTGTCCTTTCTGCATCCTGAAACTTGTGATTTATTTTCTTGTCTCCTCACTCTCTTCAGAACCCTTAATGTTGATTTGAGCCCTGATTAGATGGTGCATAATGGCTTAGCTATTATGCACCTGGGTGTATAATGAATTAGTCATTATGAGCCCCCAAGGATGGGCCCAATTTCAAATGGGGTGCCCTTTCTAGATTTTTAGTGCAAAATCTAGATCTATGGCCAATCTAGATAAGGTTTAATCCCCAGAATGAAAGGAGATGTATATAAACCCCCTACTTCTCCCCATTTTGACATATACATTTGTATATACATGCATAAATTCACATCCATGATCATATGTAAGAAATCCATCAATTACATCCAAGATTTCAAGGTTTTCAAGCATTATCTATTGGTGAACTAGCAATCAGGGCAATCAAGTGCAAGAAATAAACATTAAAATTCACCAAGTCGAAGCATCAATTATTCTTCCCAAGCATTTAAGGTGGTATTCTACATAGATCTATATTCTTTCCTCATTGGATTTCAGGAAAAGGAGTTTCTATCAAGGAAATATCCATCTACCCATGTTCTTCTTCTCTCTCTTCTCCTCAATTCAATATTGTGGAAAATTATAACATCTACAACACAAGGTTTTATCTTTTCATGATTTCCTTTTAGGTTTTTATGTTGATTCAAAAGCTATTTCATTAACATACTTTATTACACTCAAAGAAGAATTTGCATTGAAAAGGTATGAATCACTTCATTTATCAGATCTAATCTATGCTACATGACAACATACTTTCTTTTACTTAATTAAATTTCTAGGTTTATTGATAAACAGGGGTTTGAGAACAAAGAACATAATCAAGTAAATATCATTCAATATACCCCTCAAGACAAACCAATTCTTGTTGAGAATGGTGCTATGCAACCCAGTTATCATTTAGTACCATACACATATAACAAAAATTATAGAGAGGAAAATATTCTTGATGTCCTCCCTTCTATAAATCCTAATCAATTCAATGTTATTCAATCTCCATTTCCTTCTTCAATTCTTTCTCCAATATAAACAAGCAAACCATCAACTCTTCAAGATGATGATTGGGGAACTTGAGACTTCACACCAACCCTCCATAACAAAATCCTTGAATCTGAGAAACAAACACCTTATTCTAACACATTTAGGGATATTTATTGGGCCTCTTTAAATCAACCCAATTCCAACAAAAAGAGACCCTTTATCTTTTTGACATTCCAAACCTTGATGATGGACATGGTATAGAACGTTTATAACAAAGCATTAAAACCCATGATACATATACATCACATTTTTTCAAAGAAACTCTAGGTTTCCAATCTTCTCCTTTGTCCAATCAACTTATACATTCTTCTCCTAATTTCTCATCACAACAAGAGAAAATTTTGTTTGAGCTTCTTAAAGCCAACTTAATTACTCTTCCTTTGAAAAAACAAATAAAACATAGAAAACACAAACAAAAAAATTCTTCCATTTGTATGTATCATCAAATTTGTGGCCATAAGACTAATGAATTTTATGATTTGAAGTCTAAAATTCAATAATTCATTGATTGTGGTATGATTCAAATGAAATTTAACAATGAATGATTGTGGTATGATTCAAATGACATGTAACAATGAATGATGCCTTTCTCATGATAATTCTAAATAGCATGTGCATTCCTATTATGTTTATCCTCACTATGTGACATGGCTAGCCTATCCTTTGAGGGATCATTGTCATTTATGGTGGTGAAATTTTAGGTGCAATCATACTTTTTGAGAAAAATAATTGTACTTATTCCTTGTCTCCACACTTGGGGTGCAAGGATGCTATTTCACTCTGTTATTTATTGCAAGGATCCATTTTCTCCCTTTTTGACTCATTTATTTTATAACATGATATCCTTTCTTGTATGTATTTTTTGTTTTACATAAGGATCTTATCTTTTTCAATAGTTTACATCCCAAGTTTCAACCTTATTCTTGCTTGAATGCGTATGACAATTATAAATGAACTTTAACTTAGGGAGCATAATGTGTCATCCTTTGTCAAGTGTCCCCTTACCTAGAAATAGGGAAGGTGTGTATACTTGATCCTCCTTCCTATTTTTCTCTTCCTTTCCAAAAATATCCAAATTCCCTTATGGAATAGCTTATTTTATAATATGATGTCCTTTCTTGCATGGATTTGATGTTTTATGTAAGGATCTTCTCTTTTTCAAGAGATTTACATTCGGAGTTGCAACCTTATGCTTGCTTGAAAGTGCATGTCTATTATTAAAGATCTATCGCTTAGGGTATATAATTGGTTATATTTTCCCTCACCTTCACCCTTGGGGAGAAAGTTTTCATTTCTCAATCTCTTATTCTTTTCTAAGGATTCACTTTATGTAGGTTATGTGGTCTTTTTTTATCACATGATATATATTCTTGTATGGAATTATTTTTTTTACACAAGGATCTACTCTTTTTCAAGAGATTTATATCTCGAGTTACAATATTTTCCTTGCTTGAAAAGAGCACATGTATCCTAAACAAATACCCTTACTTGGGGGCTTAGATTGTGTTGTCCTTCATCAAGAAACCCTTTTTCACCTAGTAATAGGGGGCTAAAAGGGTATGTTCTTGTTCTCCTTCCTTCTTTGTCTTGAAGATGTTATCTTTGTTCAAGAACTCCTCTTGAAGGTAGATGTCTTGTACTATAGATATCTTCCTTTCAAGGGTCTCTTCCCACTTGTGGATATCCTTTCATGATTATTTATTTCCTTAGCTAACAAGGGTTTTCACTCTTTAATAAGGGAAAAAGCATACACTGTTTGGTTAAGGATATCTTCTTATTATTGAAAGCAGGTATCCTTGTTCTCTTTTCCATATGATGCCTCCATAGTCTTATGTCACCATCGTAATAAGGGGGGCATATGTATATCCTCCTTGTACATTATAGAAAATTATTGATCCTTTGACTGATCACTTTTGGTCCTTATATTGATCATTTTTCATGGATCCATGTGTAGATGATGCTTTCCACAAGACTTATCCCAAATTCTCCTTGTGCGCAACCAAAGACACCACGTGTGTAAACTAAATCAACCCTTTGTGCAAATATTTGAAGGTAGAATTGACTAGAATAGCACAGCTTTCTAGACCATCAATTCTCCTTCTCTCTCTCTCTCTCTCTCTCTCTCTCTCTCTCTCTCTCTCTCTCTCTCTCTCTCTCGATGATTGGAACTATCATAACATATCTTGCTACTGTTTTCTTCTCCCCCTCTTCTTCTCTCATGGATCACCTAGCATATTTCAGATTTCTTGTCTATTGGATTCATGGCCTCTATATCTTCTCTCCATGCTCTCATAGCTATTCTAGTAGGTTAGATCATTGAGTATGTTCATCTTTTGGAAATTCTCTTTCCCTTTCTATGTTACCATTTATGCTTCTACAATAGCTTTCCAAATAAGATACTAGCGGTTGGGACACTCACTTGATCAAGGTCTCTTCAACTAGTTGATTTGGAGTTTTACTAACCCTTTTTCTATCTCTTTTTTAAAAAAAAATTGTGTACCCGTGTGCATGGATGTATGAATTGATACCCTTCATTTGGGGGCTCGTGTCCTTAAACTTAGCAATGTCTTGTCGCTTTGAAATTTTCCCATGATCATCTCTCATGTTCTTCTCTCTTTACCTCTCATCTTCCTTTACCATGAGCATAAGTTTTCCTCATACTCCTCATAAAGTGGAGACTAAATGTGCCATCCTAAATATCACTTGATTAGTGCACAATTTAAGGACTATTTTGCACTCACCTTAGTGTATTTTCTATAATTGGACCTCATATGGCACTTAATGGATACCAAAATTCCAATATAGGTCCTCTTTCTCCTCTCTCTTTTTTAAAATTGAGGTTTTCCATTATCTCTTAGTGTGCTTGTCTATTTTTCCTCCAATCCCATAATTATTTCATCACCTAGGCCATGTATCATTATTAGTGGCATTTTTGTCCTTTCTGCATCCTGAAACTAATTGTGCTTTATTTTCCTATATCTACACATTCCCCAGAACCCTTGGTGTTGATTTGAGACCTGAATGGAGGGTGCATAATGGTTTAGCAATTATGCACTCACAAGGATGGGTCCAAATTCAAATGGGGTGCCCATTCTAGAGTTTTGGTGGAAAATCTAGATTTGTGGTCAGCCTAGGTAAGGTTTAATCCTTGAAATGTAGTGAGAAGTATATAAACCCCCTACTTCTCCCCATTTTTACATCTACATTTTTAAATACACGCATAAGGGAACATCCAAATCATATGTAAGAAATTCATCAGTTATATCCAAGATTCCAAGGTTTTCAAGTGTTCTCTATTGGTGAACTAGCAATCAAGGCAATCAAGTGCAAGAAAGAAACATTAAAATTCATAAATTCTAAGCATAAATTATTCTTCCCAATAATTAAAGGTGGTATTCTCCATAGATATAGCTTATTTCCCCATTGAAGTTCAAGCAAAGGAGTTTCTATCAACGAAGGAGCCATCTACATGTCTTCTTTTTCTCTCTCTTCTCCTCAATTCAACATTATGGCGAATTACAACATCTAAAACACAAGGTTTTGTCTTTTCATGATTTCCTTTTATTTTTGTTATGGTGATTAAAAATCTATTGTATTAACATACTTGATCACATTTAATGAAGCATATGCATTGCAAAAGTATGAATCACTTCATTTATTAGATCTAATCTCTGCTACATGACAAAATACTTTCTTTTATTTCATTACATTTAAAAGTTTGATTCCTAAATAGGAGTTTGAATAAGGAAAACCTTTTTTCGCAAACTTCTTCCCCATTTTTCTGTGTGCAGGTATAGGCTATGGAGCCACAGTTGCAGATCTAAAAAGTACAAGCCCTGACAAATATTCTAATGAAGTTTGAGCCCAAAACCTAGGGTGTACAGTGAAATAAACATTGTGTACCTGGGTGCATAATGATTTAGTTTTTCTACACCCTATTGTTCCATCTAGAGCTCATAGAACATAGAGTTTATAGGTTACAAAGCTCAAATCTGGAGTTACATGTGGTTTTGGGACTCTGACAGTCAAAAAATAAGGAGTCAAACAACAAGGTTTCTATTTCATTTTCAGGTACACCTTACATTATTGTTAGGAATAAGGTGTCTCAACCTTGGATAATTCCTATTCTTATTATTTGTTTTGTAAAATGTATTACTTGCAAATAATGTTGATGTGTCGGCATCTTGAATTGTGTGTAAGGAGATCATGGCTAAAATGGTTATGACGGATTCCTATAACACGTAATTCCTATGAAACGTAAGAGCTATGTCAGGAAGATTCAATGACAGGTGAAGACATGTGCCAACTGATAAATTTGAGTACTGTACACTCTTCCCCAATCGTGGGGTTTGGAGAATGGTAAAACCCTACTACGGTTATCTTTGGGAGTAGCCCCAAAAAGTGAAGTGCGTGATATAAGAATTTTTTAGGGTTGCAAAGAGAAGTGATGTGAGTGTATTGTTGGAACGTTTTATGCTGTTGTGATTTGTCTTCAAGGGTTTTGAAATCTTCTGAAAGAACATGCATTGCAAGTGTATTGTAAGCTGTAATAGTTTTGATCAATACATTGTGCAGGTTTTGGAGTGCTGGGGTTTTTTACCGAAAAGTTTTCCCCAGGGTAAATCATTGTGTCATTCTCTATTTTTCTGTATGCATGGTATGTGGTTGCAATATCGTTGTTAAAGTAGTTAATGAATCTGAAATTGTAAGGATTTAAAATAATTTGCACAATTATTTCCTTTAGAGATTAGCGTAGGAAGCTATTTCCGCACCTGAGTTTCCTTACAATTATCCCTAATCCACATTTATAAATTTTAATTTTATCATCCACACACACACACTTCAAAGTGAAGTATCATTCACCCTCTTAGTGCTCAAGGCCTTCCTAGTGTACAATTTGAAAAGGTGAAGTATCCTCTTATATTGCTTCACATTTCCTATTGTATACCCACTAATAGGTTTCACATGTTCTTCTAGCATGCTATGAAAGACTTCGAGGTGTTAACATCTATTGAACTTATATTCTAGGTGTGAGAAGTAACTTGTTCTCCACCTTTTCCCCTAGTTAAGTATCATTGATCAATTTAAGACTTTTGATAAAGTTGAAAGATAAAATCAACAAGTGGCATTGATAGTTGTACAAATATGGTCATGTAAGTGGTAAAACATTTATACTTGGTGCAAAATAATATTTTGTAAAGCATGTAAGAGTTTACAATATGTTGATGTGACTGATGAAAATGACTAAGTAATAATTGTGATGTGGTCTCATGTGATGTATGTATGAACTAAGGATATCTTCATGATGGGTGTATAAGAATTGATTCAAGATTCAAATATCCTACATGTAATGACTTTTAATACTTATCTTATGTCCAAAATTTGAGATATTTAGTGCACGAAATGATAAAAAAAAACTAGATATCTAATTTGATTGGCTTAGAGCCAAGATAAAAATTAAAATTTGATTGAGGTCAATCATACAAATACAATTTTAAATTGACTTAGAATTGCACCTACAAATTTAAAAATGACATAGGAAAAAAAAATTATGATTTGGGAATTGTTTGAGTAGAGGAAAATCTTTGTTTCCAATAGTAAATTTAAATTTGAATTCAATAAGAATGTCAAATTAGTTGAAATCATGTGTCAAGACAAAATATTATAGTGCACCCGCACAAAATAGTGCAAGATAAAAAAAACTAAAGAATTAATCAAAGTATAAGATATGCACTATTTAGCCTTACAAACATTAAGAGATTAGACAAAATGGGAACAAATTTTCCCAACTTAGAAGGAAAATAGTGCAATTCTTAAGTATTCCAATATACTTTTGAGTGGGCCTTGTTAGCACTGTGTTGGAAAAATTTGAATCTTTTGGTCTTTGTTTTCCCGGGCTTTCTTGTTTCAAAATCTTGTGTTTTACCGCTCAAAAAAGGGTCAAATTCCTTTTTTGAAGTCATGTTGAAGTCTGCTCGCTTAGTCGCATCGGTCTTTTTGCAATGTTTTTAAGTTGTGCGAGTAGGCGATGAGCTGTCAATAAAGAGAATCGCGCAATCGCGAGCTGTTTATGTCAAGTTTTGGTCTGTGTGCGAGTGAGCGGGTTCATGTTTTAAAGTTGTAAATTGCGCAGTCGCGATGCTTTATGGAAGTCAAGTATTAAGTTCGCGAGTCAGCGATGAGTAAAAAATTGTATGTCGTGCAGTCGCTCTAAAGTCGTACTGTCTACCTCATGCTCCGCGACCGAACGAGTATTGTTAAAACTTAAGCAGTCGCATACCCGCATCAAGCTTTTATGTCAATGTCAAAATTCAGTAACTGCGGGACGAGGTCATGTCCTGTAGATGTCACCCACTCGCTCATGTTTTAATTCGCTTGTCTTTTGCAGTGCGAGTGCGCGGCGAAGAGGTGGAGTGTTAATGTGAAGATTCATCACTCAGTCGCACAAGTACTTTTCAAGTTTCATGATAGTCCGCGACCGAGCGACTAAGAGCCCATTCAATGCCTCGCTCACTCGCTGATGCTTTGAGGTGATGAAAGCTCAGCTTGCGAGTATGCGATGAGCAAAGAAGGAAGGACATCGCTCAGCCACTAGTCAATGAAGATGATCATATAAGAGCTTGCGAGTGGGTGACTAAGGAAAAAATGAAGCAGTCGCGCACTCGCGGTATGTAATGAAATGAAATTTTTGAGCCCGCGGGTGTGCGACGAGTTAAATAACTGATGCCATCGCTCACTCGTGCATAAGATAAAAGATGGAGTAAAAGGATAGCGAGTGTGCGACCAGACAAAGTATGCAGTGAAGGAATGAATGTCGCTCAGTCGCCCAAATCAAAAAGTGCATTCTTATTAAGTGAAGACTTGTCGCTCAGTCCCACAAGTCATTTTAAGCAGTCATATCAGTCTACGACCGAGCGACTAAAGGACTATTAGACACCTCGCTCACTCACCGATGGTCAGGTGACATCAAAAATCAGCTCGCGGGTGTGCGATGAGCAAAAAATGAAGGATGTCGCGCACTCGCCGATCAATGAAGGTAGAAGAAAAATAGCTTGAGAGGGTGCGACGAGTCAAAAGATGAAAATCATCTCTCAGTCGCCCAGATCAAAAAGTGCAGTTGAAATAGTCAGCGAGTGTGCGATTAAGGAATAAATGAAAGAGAAGATGCATTGTCACTCAGTCGCCCAGATTCAGATGACATAAAAAGTGAATTCGTGAGAGTGCGATGAGTAACAAAAGAAAGCATCGCTCACTCGCATGAACCCAAAAGAAAAACATAAAAGGAGTGCAAGTATGTGACAGACTTAAGATGAAGTCAAGAGTTAGGTCACCGCTCACTCGCAGAAGATGAAAAGTTGAGCGAGGATGGGCGGCGAGTATGCGACCAGTTAGGTAACAGGGATGCGTCGCTCACTCACAAGGGTGTTTCTAAAAGTGAATAAAGTGCAATGTGCTAGCAAGTTTCAGGCTGACGAGTGCCAGATGGAAAAAAGTGTACACTCTCTCTTCTAGCTAGGATCAAACAGTGCAAGTTGATCGCGACATTAATGACAGAATGAAATCTTTGTGACAGTTCAAGTGCAGGAATTCGGCTTTCAAGTTGACAAGACACAGTCCTTAATGGATATAAGTGTAAATGATTGAGTTGGATTCTGTACAACTCTCACTTCTGCATTCTGAGTTTTTCTGCGAAGAGTAAGAAGCTTGTTGATTTGGAGCTTTGTTTTTGAGACAGTAAAATTCAAAAGAGAAGAAAGATGAGTCAAGCTATTGTTCCTACCACCTCACAAGGGTCTGGGAAGAAGAAGGAAGTCACACCAAAGAAATACACAGAAGAATTTTTCAAATTGCTACCTGGGACTCTGAATACAAACAGCGTGGATTGGGAAGAATGGAGCGACAAGTGGTCACGATGCAGAAACCCGGTAACCCCAGACTACTCGGGTAGTACTCTATTTCATTATTTTTGGAATAATAGGGTTAAACCAGTCCCAATTTGCAATCCATGGGATTTGAATATGGCTAAGTTAATTGTGC